>CAUYRH010071379.1:0-10984 GCA_963574655.1 Perodicticus potto
ATTTTTATAGGCATTTACTATGTTTTAGGCATTAATAAATTCACTGAGCATTTAGTAGTGAATTAAATAGCTGTGTCTCAGCCCACATGAAGCTTATGCTTAGTTATAACGCTAGTAAGGTAAGTGGAGGAACGTTGATATTTTATCCTGTAAACAATGAAGTTATCTTTTAAATGTCCTAGTTTGGTGATAAAAGTGTAGCAATCTAAAAAGATCAAACCAGATGTTTTGGGAAGAAAGGTTAGAAGGTCGGACACTGAGATACAAAATCATTACTAACAAAGCATTACTAGACCAGGTTACTTTTCTTTTTGTGCTTGTATTTGTTTATGATCAACATTTCCTTTTGTCCTTGAAAATAATTAAAAGTGGTAAATTATCATAGACTATCATGACATAGATCAGTCATGTAACTGAAACTGTTAATGGCCAGGGAAATTAATTGCTCGCATTTCAACCTGGTTGAAAAGAAAACATATATGTGTATAAATATACATAATATATATTATATATATTTCACATATTTAAAGATATTTAGGTAATAGAATCTATACATTCTAAAAAATGCAAGGTCTTTGATTACCAAATTAACTGTTCTTTCTTATTCCTTCTCTGGCACCCAGAAGACAGTGCTTTGTTGTTTTAATTTCTTAGTTCACTGACCTTGAGTAGCTCTGCATTGAGCCACATAACTAGAATGAAAGCTCTATTGTTTTAAATAAATCTGCTTCTAATATTCTTCAATGTTAGTAGTATTTTTTCTCACAATTTGTGCAGTCTATTTAAATTGTTTTAGTCTTGTTTTATGAACAGCTAAGGTTTTTTAAAAAATTCATACATATTAATAATAGCAAAGTTGTTTTATCACCTTAATAACAACTGTGTATTTATTCAATTGTGCCTGGCATATCTGGCTTATTTTTGACATATGGTTTCTGGTTATAACTATTGTGTGTTGAATAAACATGAAAGGAATAACAGTCGGTATTTGTTTTAAAAACACACATACAAGGTAGAACATCAAAATAGTGGTTAAACTTCAATTCAAGTGTTCACAGGTCACTTGTCACAAACTACAATGTCACGGCTGTTTTAAGCCAAAAATGTTTTTTAAAGCAGCCTGAAATGTAGTCATGTTTTTCAGATGTTTCACAATAGTCATCTTTCTGGGTAACAGAATTTCTGAGGCTGTCCGAAAAACAGCAATTTGTCAACAATTTGAAAATAGTTTTGTGACAAGCTGTATTCATTTGACAGTATAATGCAATAATAGACATACACTAGGATCACTGTTGTAAAGGAAATTATCATTGGTCAGTGCCCTTCCCTGGAATTAACTTCAGATGTGTTTAGGGGAAATTCTGATTGATGAAATGATTACGGGTGGGTGGATGGACAAAGTACATGGTATTGGTATTGTTCTATATCCTCTTTATACATTTGCAGAATCTAAATTAAAGGACATTTATAAAATAGAGGAGTTTCAATCATTTCCCTTCCAATGGAAAATGCAAGTAAAATGTGTATTTTTTCAACATTTTAATGGCATGTGCCTCTGAATTAAAAGAGTTTGCAGATTTGAAAGCTCATGAAGTCAGTGAAGCAAACAGGCCCATCCGCCCTCATAGATATTTTCCACTGTTCCTTCATTTATACCCTAAGCATCACAGCATCATGAATAGATACACAGAACCATATATAAAAATTTCCACATCTGTATACAATGTCAACATGGTCAGCAAATTTAAAATAAAAATTCTATGTATAATTGTATTAAATAAACGGTTGCTTAGTGCCTTTAATGTATGAGTGTTTATTTACATACATTATAATTATGGAAATCAAAACATACAGTCCATTGGCATAATATCAAAATGAAATATATCATAGAATCTTCAAATATATGAATTTTAATATGTACCCAAATAAAAGCTAACCAGATAATTTAAGGTTAACTTGAATTAGGTATTGTTCTAATTTTGCAGGAATAGATGTAAAATATTCTTGTTGCTTGGATATGCCAGATAAACTTAACTTTTTAATGTTTTCAATTGAGGGTTTATTGAGATAATTTTAAACTCACATGTGGTGGTAAAAAAAAAAATACAGCAATCTCTTAGACAGATTATCCAGCTCCCCACCTACTTTAATATCTTGTGAAACGGAAATTCATTTTTATCCAATCCACTGGCTTTACTTGCATCTCCCAGTTTTCATTGTACTTACCCGTGTATATGCATTCGTGTTTGGTTTAATGCAGTTTTCTCACATTATGTTTGTGCATTCACTGATGCATTCCAGATATGGAACTGTTTTATACCACACCCAACCCTTGCTCAGGCTATTCCTCCCTCCATACTTAGGCGCTGGACCCCACTAGTCTTCTCTGCATTTCTAAATGTTCTATTTTCAAAGTGTTTTATAAATGCAATCATAGAGCACGTAAGCTTGTTAGATTAACTTGTTGTACTCAAATTCCCTGCAGCTTCATTCAAGTTATTGTGTGACCATTAGCCCTATCTTTTTTATTGCTAAAACATATTTCCTGGGATGGATGTATCATGGCTTGTTATGCCACTCACCAGTTGAAGGGCATCTAGACTGCAGTTTCTGGTCATTATCAATAAAACTACTTTGACCATTAATGCGTAGAATTTTCAGTCAATGTAAGTGTTTTTTCTCTGGATAAGTGCCCAGAAATGTAATTGGTGGATCTTGTGGTAATTGAATATGATAATTGTGCACAGAAATTTATAAAAAGCTGTCAACCTATTTTTCCTAGAGAGTGTGATTTTAGTCCTTTGTCACACATATGATGTTGTCAGGTCTGAAAATTCTTTGCCTAGCCATAGTTCTTAAAATCATATTCTATTTTTCCCCCAAAGTTTTGTAGTGTTATGGTTTAGATCTAAATCTATTATACATTTTTAATTAATTTTGGGGTAAGGTTGAAATTTGAGTTAAGATTTAAATTTTTGTTAATGTATGTCCCATTGATCCAGCATCATTTCTTCCATTCTCCAGTGAATTATTTTTGCACCTTTGTCAACATTCATTTGAACATATTCATGTGTATGTCTATTGAGTTCTTAAATCTTAAGTTCTTAATTTATCTATATTATTATTCCTCTATCTTAAGTCCAGTCTCCTACGATAAAAAGTTGATAAATTGTGCAATGTTCAAACAGCTAAAATGTATTTCTTTTCATTTTGGAAGTCAGGAAATCTATCCTCAAGGTGCCAATAAGTTTGGTGCCTGGGAAGGGCCTATTTCTCATGGGTGGCCCCTTTTGTGTAGCCACACATCTAAAGCAGGGAACAGTTTACTCGTACCTAGTTTATAAGATCACTAATCCTAGACATTGAACAGCTTTTAAAACTGCTAGTAACCTCTAGCAACACTTTCCTGGGTCGAACACAAACCATCCAGTAGAGATTCACAACATTCTTGTCATAAAGAAATGATCTTTTAGAAAGGACTACTTAAAGTATTTTTTCTTTATATCAATAATAAGAAAAACAAATGTGCACAGATTACTTACAAGGCACCACTTTAAATGTTTAATGTAACATTAACTAATTAAAGAATGCAGGTTGTAGTTAGTTGTGTTTTCTTTTTTTTTTTTTTTCGAGACAGAGTCTCACTATGTTGCCCTGGGTAGAGGGCTATGATTATGATATCCCAGCTCACAGCAACCTCAAACGCTTGGGCCTGAGTGATTCTCTTGCCTCAGCATCCCAAATAGCTGCGACTACAGGCGCCCGCCACAATGCTTAGCTATTTTTTGTTTCAGTAGTCATGTTGTTTAGCAGGCCGGGGCTGTGTTTGAACCCAGCATCCTTGCTGTATGTGGCTAGAGCTGTAATCACTGTGCTACGAGCACTGAGCCTGGAGATTGTAGTTTTGAAAAGTATCTCTTGGTAAGGTATGGTGGCTCACATCTGTAATCCAGGCTCTCTGGGAGACCGAAGTAGGTAGATCATTTGGACTCAGGAGTGTGAGACCAGCCTGAGCAAGAATGAGACCTCCATCTGTACACAAAATAGAAAAATTAGCTTGGTGTGTTGGTTAATGGCTGTAGTGGCAGGTACTCAAGAGGCTCAGGCAAGAGAATCACTTAATCCCAGGAGTTTGAAGTTGCTACAAGGTGTAATGCCAGTGCACTCTAGTCTTGGGGAAAAAGAGTGAGACTCTGTCTCAAAAAAAAAAAAGTTTTGGTAGTTCTCATAGCTTTGTGATTAAGAAAGGATATAAATGAATTATAGTCTTTTTCCAGAAATAAAAATACAATTCCATCATCTTCATAAGAAGTTAAGATTTTTGGCTCTTATCCAAAATATTCCATTAGTTCATTATTTCTGTCATTTGAATCCTATGTTTGGAATTGAGGGAACTACTTTGTGGGAAAATAAAATTTCCATAGAATTCTTTTTTTGTAATGTCTATTTTGTATATTGCACAAACAAAAATACACACACACAGTTTTTAATTCAAGCAGCATAAATTTGGCTGCAATATTCCATGGAAGACAATGGGGCCCAGTGACCCTAGGTCAATGTAAGGTCTCTAAGGGCTCCCCACTGTCTGTTCTGTCTGGGGAACAGACACTAACAGTAACTTGGTTCCTATCACCTGCTCTTAGCCACAACCCTGTGTCCCATCCTGTCAAAGAGAAGCTGAGAAGCCAGGAAGTATGTCTTCTCTGAGGCTCAGCAGCTCTTGCCCTACCTGTCAGAGAGAGAAGGTGGGGGCAAGGTGGCAGGTCTTCCCCTGGGCAAGCTCTGTTTATTCCTAAAATGTAAGTCAAGTGCTTTTTTAAATGCGGTGCTGTGCCTTTGTGCTAAGAGAATTCAGAACAGTAAAGCTATTACAAAGTACATTGTTTATGATTTCTCTGTATGTACCTTTAACTTTTGGACACTTAACATGAAGAAAAAGTCTAGTAGTACAGTAGTCCTTCCCTATCTGCTGGGGATACATTCTAGGACTCTCAGTGGATGCCTGAAGCCACAGACAGAACCAAACTCTATACACATATACACAGATAACTGTGCTCTTCCCATATCTGAATTATCTATGGTCAAGTGTAATTTATAAATTAAACACTGCAATAAAAGTTATATGAATGTGATTTCTCTCTCTTGTATTTTCGTGTTCTGTTCTCACTCTCTTCTCATTTTCTGTTTTAGCACCCAACTTAAATGGTGCTAAGTACTCATTGTGGGGAGTGTTTACAGCATGGATACAGCAAACACTGAAATGATTCAGGTCTGGGATGGAACAGTTCACACACTCCTCTGGAGGTCAAGCAAATTAAAACTTATGAGTTGTTTACTTCTGGAAGTAACCATTTAATATTTTTTGGACCACATTTAAATGCAGATAACTAAAACTTAAGAAAGCAAAATCATAGATAAGGTGAACTCCCTTGAAAAACAATCATCATCTACAGCCCTACAAAGATTTTACTGCTTAAAAGAATGGCAATGTTTCTATTGTCCTTGAACATACATCTCTCTGAATTCATATTCCTTTAACTCTAAAATCATCAAAATAATTCTGGGATTATATTTGACAAATTAATTGCCAGAACATAGAATAGGTTTGTAGATCTAAACAATCATGGTGGATTTTGAAATTAATGCCTATGTTAAGCTCTGTGAAAACTTATGAATATGATATTGTTCTTGGATCAGAACAGAGTCAACAGAATTTTTAAAGAACTAGTATGTTGTTTTATATTAACTTCTTAAATAATAATTGTGCCATATATTATATGATTTAATAATGGAACCACCTGAATTAGTATTTCAAAATATATTTAGAAAATAGGCTTTACTTTTGGTATTAAATAGGGATTATGTTTTGATAAGATAGCAAAATTCAAAATAATAATGGCTTGAAGAAGTTACCATTCTGCTTCTCTCTTACCCCAAAATAATTACAGACATAGATGGTGTAAAATGGATTAGGTATTGCTACTCAAGGGACTCGGTCTTAATCTCTTTTCACCATTAGCAACTCTAGTATCTCAAAGTTCTCATTGTACTGGGTGATTTCATAAAGGTCTGGGACATTTGCAAGGAGATTTCTAGGGTGTCCCATAATATTCTTGCTCTTAGAACTCAATCACCAGACTGTAGCCACATGCAGGAGAAAGAAAGTTTTGAAAATGGGCATCAATAGGTGCTGCTTTTGCTAAAGAGGAAGTAGAGAAAGGATTTTGGAAAACAATGAGCCATCAAGGCTATGAAGTAACAAACGGATTAATAGATTAATATTGTTAACATTGGTGTATAAAATATTGTGGTGTGTACATGTGAAAATGATAGCAACAGGCAGGACATGTTCCATAAACAGCAATAATATCTTGATACGTTTAAAGAAATATATAGAGTATAAGATGGTAACAGATGTTTATTAGTTTCATCTAAATGAAATTCTGTTTCTTATTTCATTCATTTATTTTGCATGATACATTCTGCTGGGGATACATTCTAGGAAGATGAAATTGCCCATTTTACTCCACTTTCTCAAACTCAGGAAACTTAGGTATTAATAGAAAACTCTTCATGTAATTGCAGGAAGAGACATGGATAGGAAAGTGTTGGTGGTGGGAGAAGAGACAAAGTAAGTTTAGCAATAAACTAAATGACAAAAATGTCATGCAGTATATTGTAAAAGTTACTTCATCTGTTTTATACAAATGAAAGCAATTTGAATTCCTTGAATATGCTCTCATCATGCATTTATTTTTGGTTCTACTTGACAAGATACATTAGGAAATCCTTGATAATTTTGTTGTTAGTACCTATTTTAATTTCTTCATAATATCTATATATTTAGAATCTGCTATAATATTTGGATAGAATAAGAGCGAGCAAGTAGCTAGTTATCCCAAAGCTTCAGCTGTCCAAATATATTGTTAATTATACTCAATTTTGTTAAATGTGGTTTCATTAATATTAGACATTGTCTTTTATTAAATAAGCATACTTTGTATGCCAAGATCTAATTAATAAATGTAAGGAAAAATATGCCTTGTACAAAGCAATCTAAAATACACCAATATCTTAGAACAAATTAATTATCATATTACTTAAGCTTAAATATAACAACGAATGTGTTAACTAACCTTAATTTTACTTATTCTCAAGAAGGATACTAACCATAGCATAACAATGGAGGGTTCAGGAACCGACCACACCAATGGTCTATTTTTGTATGTTCTCTTGTCCCGCTTAAATATATACACAAAAATCCTTCCTGGGGGGGTCAATCCCAGATCCCCCTCCTTTGGTATGAGACTTAAGCCTACTCTATGGAAATTCTTCTGTGCTTCAATCTTTAAGAGGTTCCTAAAATTGCTCCATGACCCTTAGCTAACTACTCAATTACATAACTTGAGACTAATCAAAAACATATTATTCTAAACCTGTCCCAGGAAAGGTTATGTATAAACACAATAGATTATGATTAGAGATATACGTTTAACAACTTTCAGAGGTGAAAAGGATTGAGAACATTGATCTTGCCTTGGGAAATGAAATCGAAAATTATTTACCCAAATATAAAGTTAATTTTTACCTTGAAATCATAATGAACTACAGAGACAAATAAAATATGAATGTTTATAAGCACAGAGAGATATAAGGAAACATTCAACAATCAACGTGTCAAATTCATTCAACAAATGAACAGTGCTTATTAATCAATATAAATAAAGAAAAGCATTACTAGAAAAGCATACCAATGATAACACTAATTAAAGAACGCAAATTAAAATAACGAAGGGTATATGTTTAACCTGTTAAAATAACAAGTTTTAGTAGGCAGACAATTGACACTGAGATAGAAAGGAATACATCATCTCATTTAGTTGGTAGAAGAGAGTCATCAAAAAATAGATTTAGAGGGCAATCAGGTAGCATGTATTGAAAATCTTAAAACTTTACATACTTTTTACACATATTTGTATTAGGCTTGTCTATCCAATATTTTTATCCTTGAGATTTATTCATATATAGTCTGTCAAGGTATGTGATCCTAACACTCTGGGAGGTTGAGATGGATGGATTATTCAAGCTTGGGAGTTCAGACAAGTCTGAGCAAGAATAGACCCTGTCTCTGCTAAGAATAGAAAAAGCTAGCCAGGCACGGTGGCACTTCCCTGTCATCTCAGCTATTCAGGAGGCTGAGGCAAGAGGGTCGCTTGACATCAAGAGCATAAGGTTGCTGTGAGTTACGGATGACATCGTGACACTCTACCCAGGTCAATAGAGTGAAATTCTGTTTTAAAAACTAAAAAAAAGGAATTATTCATATACAGATGCAAAATACTTATGGAAAAATAATAGAAAATGGTGTCTATTAGAGGTAAAAGGAAACAATATAACTGGCCAGAAATAGCGTTTGTTAATTAAACAAACGTTATTTGTGTTACTATCTAGTCACTAATAAATATGTAGCAAGAGAAAATATAGTAGCAGGAAACAATATTACTGAAAGACTAATTTTTGTGGAAACATAGTTTTTTG
This sequence comes from Perodicticus potto, assembly GCA_963574655.1. Lineage (NCBI taxonomy): Eukaryota > Metazoa > Chordata > Mammalia > Primates > Lorisidae > Perodicticus > Perodicticus potto. Next base: position 8,539 of record CAUYRH010071379.1, read on the forward strand.
TTTGAATAGAGAAATATCCCGGAAGGTTATATATTGGAATATTAACAATAGTTACTAGGACTATAGGTTATTGCATTCTTATTTTTGTAAATTTGTATTTAATAAATAATATTTCACAAATAGTAATTACTTCTGAAATATATTTAAGGGCAATATGAATTAAACAAGTGTAGTGTTTTAGACTACACAGTAGGATGAGGTAATATAAGAGAAAAAGACAAATTATATCTGCATGCTTTTAGAATTTGGGGTGTTTTGGTTCTATTTTCTATATTAAAATGTCAGGACATTGGAATATTAAATGATGTTCAGTTTCTTTACAAAAGGTAAATGTTTATGAGGGAAAATTATTTCATGTAAAATATTATTATTTTAATTCTGGAAGACTACATTCCTGTTTTCTTAAAATATCAAATAAATGGACTTTATTCATTATTCTATTATAAATTACAATATATTTGGAAGAAACAAATCTCTATATTATTTATCCCTCTCTTGAAATACATGTATATGTTTGTGAATGTCTGTGTATACATGCTCACTGCCTATATGAACATGGGTATATTAGTATACATATTAGCGTAGCCACATATGACCTCTCTCTCTCACACACACACACACATACTCCATGCTAAGGATAAAATATTATGGAGACCTTTCTTTTAGCAAAAACTTACAGAGCTCTCAAGGTCTTCTTGACAGTTTTCTCTTTTACACATTTTTTTTTCTTTTATACTAATTAATCTGTTTAATGCTCCCACCACTTAATCCAGATCTCAGTGATAGTAAGGGGTAGGGCAAGGCAGAATGACGTCACCACTTCTGCACTTCAGAACCGTACTGCCTTCTGATACATTTCATAGCACAACTAATTTACGTATATCATAAATATTATACCAAATTGTATAGCTGGTGCTCATACCTCCCATTGAGTGTAGGTACACAGTTTCCCAGGGAACATCTTTTGTAAAGTTTGAAATGGTGAGTCCTGAATATCGTGTGATCCCAGGAGACATGATTATTACTGGTTGTACCAGGAATCAGTTTCTGATCTCAGAAACTGAGATGATTCTTATTAGAAATATTGAATTAAGACACAGAAGCTGAGTCAATCAAATGATGTTGCAAATTTGCCCTTTAAGGATAGTGAGTGTCAGGCCAGAATCCCAAACAAGTCAGAGATTAAAGAAGCAACAGAAAGACCAGTGCAAGGGAAGCTGGTGACAGAGACAACCAGCAAATCCAGAATATGGTTGAAGCCTCATGAGAAATAGAAAACTTGGAGAGAGATATCCCCACCTAAATCACTCCTCATGTGCTGTATCCCCCTTTGGATTCTTTCTGTTCACCTATTCTCTTTTCTTTTCTTTTTTTTTTATTTTTTTTATTTTTTATTTTTTTTAATAATTTTATTAAATCATAATTGTGTACATTGGTGCAATCATAGGGCAGAATGTGCTTCATATACAATCAGAAACGTTTTGATCATACTGTGAGAGATAGCCCTCATAGCATTTTCTTAATCACTATATAAAGACATTGATACTCTACATTTAATAAGCAGGGCAATTGGTGGGATCACACCTATTCTCTTTTCTATCACTTTCCATCTGTTTCCAAAATTACTCAGTACGTTCCTCCAGAAGGGAGTTAATTTATTAGGATTTTCTTCCTTGCAACCAACAAGTGCTCAACTAAAACCAGTGGAATATAAAATTAGCTGTTTCCATGTTATATTTTATTATTAACTTTAAGAGTCTGCATATAACCAAGTAACAGGTTGGTTGAAATTTATCTTTTATATGTAATTATGGCATTATTATTTAATGTTTATCTGACCCTTCAAATTTTTAATTCATTATGATCATTAATTAGTTATGTAACAAAACTTTCTCAAATGGGTTTTCAAAAGTTTTGATATTACAAACATATTCCAATGCATTTCAGTCTCAAAATTGGCAATTACAACCTTTTTATTTGATTTAAAAAGCCAGGATAGGGTGGCTCCTGTGGCTCATTGAGTAGGGCGCCGGCCCCATATACCGAATGTGGCAGGTTCAAACCCGGCCTCGGCCAAACTGCAAAACAGAAAAATAGCTGGGCGTTGTGGCAGGTGCCTGTAGTCCCAGCTACTCAGGAGGCTGAGGCAAGAGAATCACCTGAGCCCAGGAGCTGGAGGTTGCTGTAAGCTGTGTGATGCCATGGCACTCCACCGAGGGTGATAAAGTGAGACTCTGTCTCTACCAAAAAAAAAAAAAAAAGCCAGGATAGTAACTTTAGAGAGAATTAATATAATCTATAAAATAATTAGCTGCCTACTATAATATATTTGATGCTATATTAACTGTTTACCCTCTTTCTACATTTTAAAATCATTTATTGATTTCTATTTCCTTCTTTACTAATTTTATTCTTCAACCTGTCTTTATTATCTTGTCATTTAGTA
>CAUYRH010071381.1:0-28051 GCA_963574655.1 Perodicticus potto
CATCATTCCCTTTCCTTGATAAATTTAACAGCTTTTCAAATAAAATATACTACTTGTAAATCCAATTATTTACTTTTACTTCAATTAGCATGTTTTTGAATTGTTGTAGAACTTGTCCGATTTAATGGTCCAATTTCAATAATTAATGCCCACGTGCTTGCATTTTTTATGAAGCTTTTGTTTATTTGTGTGTGATTGTTTTTACAATCTTATAAGTAGTGCATTTTTTATTATGACAGTATTCTCTCTAATTATTACAATTCTAGATATTTAGGCTTTCCTAGATAATGCTAAAATTTGATATTGCCCTAGAGGAAACAAGAACATACTATCTGTTTTATAATTTTTTTTCTTTACTGGATGTTATATATTGAGGGACATAAAACATTTTGCCAAGTATTTTAGCTTTTTTTTACTTATTGTTTAAAAATAAAAATCTCACTTTCCCTGTCAACTTCCCCTGTAGTAAATTTTGTTACAATACCAAAGCATTGTCATTTGTAAAATAGTTGAATATTGAGATATTTCAAATGCAGGGAATCTTAGAATTGAAATGGAGCAGAGGGCTTGTTTGAAAGCCTAGCAGAAGAAAACAAACAAAAACACCTTGCACAAATCTTGATAGGTAGTATATGAACATTACAAATGAGTGTTATATATGCATTTTCTTGGTCTAAGCCTAATTTAATGCATTCAGATTTTTAGTTGCATAGTACTAAACTAGGTGACCTAAATAACATATAGGATAAATAAGACCCAATTCCAACCCTTAGAAGTTTAATATATTTTTCAAGAGATAATAATCCTTTTTTACAGTGAAATATCAGAAAATGTTGCAAGCCATTATTGAATTACTAAATTTGATGGAAAATACTAAGAATATTATTAGAATTCATCAAACAATGAGTGGAGATGGTGATCTATTAGGGTTTAAGATGATCTATTAGTTGGGCAGGCTTCATTCCTGATTAGAACTTCATGAACCTACCAAAATGCTTAGTATTCAGATAGGCAGGTGAAGATGATGTGCTGTTATTGGAAACAGAATGATAGGGCCAAAGACATGGTAATTTCATGAGGCATTAAGGATATCAATTTGACTGCCACTGGGGAGAAGAGGAACTGAATGAAAAAAAAATTTGCCTTTCTTCAACTAAATCAAATATATTTCAATTTATTCTTCCAGCCTACATGTCATTACAGGCTTTTCTGTATTTTTATAATGTCTTTTTTTTTCCTCTTATAATAGCAATTCTGTTAAAGATAGTTCTCTTTCATATCCCCTTTCCAAGAACACCTGCTGTTTGGCAGAAATTATTGTGCATATCTTTTGTAGTTGTTATTCTTCAGAGTCCCACATTAGGCACAAAATTAGATCTGAATGAATTTATCAGTTTATTTGTAAATTATTTATAATTATTTTAGGAGGTCTATTCTTCATAGAAAATTAGATCGGCATTGTAGACAATGTGAGAATTTTTAGAGGTGTATTAAAGAATAGGTTCTTAAATTAATGGGTTAGGCTAACAAGACAAGAATTGATGGAAGTCAACTGAGAAAATTCTGATTTGAGATAATAAGAGTATACGTTAAGAATGAGAAAATGCATCAGTATTAGAACTCAAAATATTTGAGTTTTCAATTTACAGTCTAGGTTTAATTAATTAAAACCATTACCAAAGAATCATGAAGTTTCCACAATGAAGGCGCAAGGCCCCTTCAAGTCATCAGGCAGTACAAAGAAATAATTTAAAGTCTTCTTATTGTTTCTTTGGTTTTTTATCAGGAATAAGAATATATAGATGAGATCTTCATTTTCAGTAACAATGAGATGTCCATAAGAAATTAATGATGATGGGCACACCCCCTTGGTAAAGTGTTCAACTACAACTTCAATTTTGCCTAACAAATGCAAACAATGTGACCTAATCATATTAATCTGAAATGAAGAAAATAAAAAAAAGGTAATGATAATGCTGTTAATGGTGTTGATACTTTTTTTGTAATAATACACCCAGGAGATATATTTGCCAACCACATACTTCACTGAGGTGCTCATCATCTTGAATTATTTTGGGACACGCTGAAATATGCTCAACAGAAGAGGGGATACAAGTAGGCTGATATGCTTCTAGTTCTAAACCATTACAAGTTCATATTAAGACTTTTCATGTTAGTTAGTTAAGGGCAGAGAGAATAACTCTGGAAGTGAATAAATTTGCAATGCACAATTGTCTTGACCAGCAGGAGTATTCAGCAGAAGTTCTTGAAGAACTTCCAAAATTTCATTGATTCCTGAATCACTCAGCAAAGATAAAAGTGAAACCATTGTATTATTTTTTCTCACCAGAAATCATACTGTAAAAAGTGGATGTCCAGTGATAATTCACCGAACAGAAGTTCAAAGTTCAGATCAACTTGAGAGATCAGTAGGGCTCACCCAGTTCCAAGTTCATTTAGCGTTAGGTAAGGGCAGAAGACAGGCAACAAGGGGCAGCACAGCACAGTGAAAGTCTTAGGACTTTCAGATAAGACTTACGTCTTCTAAATCACGTGCACTGAGGATATGGTATGTCCTTGTTGCATGTTTCTGTGGAATTTCCTTAAATTTTTTGTTGCAACTTTTATGATATCTAGTGATAAGAAATAGGCTTACTAAAACCCTGGCTATCACCAGAATGCATGGTATACCAGTATTTCATTTGGTAAGGTTTGGAATTCCTTTTGCAAAACAAATTGACAACCATAGATTCTTCTAAGTTTTTATTCACTTAACATTTGAAAGACTATGCATTCCACTTATCCTCTATTATTTATATCTTTATACACGTGTTGATAGAGACATTTGCCTGTGTATGTAAGTTTTCCAAATGTAAATTCATTTTTTTTTCTGGTGAATTTTCTATGTGGATATTACTGATCTTGTGAATTTTAGGTTACCTGTCCAAATAATATTTCTGTACCTACTTAATTTTAGTTTTATCTAACCGTGTAAGTGGATCAAAAATCTCTTATGTCACAGAGCTGAGGCAGAGAGATTAAATATTTAACAAAACACATTTTAATTAATATTACCACACTATTTTTCTCAATGTTCCCAGCAAAAACAGCTTTTTTCTATATATCAGACTATTTTCTATTACCATAGTGTTCATTAAAGACTATTTCTCAGACAATTCTGAGTTGAATCTGCTGTGACAGCATAATCCAATGCCATCTCCTAGGTATAAACTTTTGCTAGCAAAAGCCTCTGGATGTCATTGTAGCTCACCGGTCATGCCTTTATGAGGTAATAGGTTGTCTATCCTTAATATGTCCAAAATTCACCAAAGGTATTATGGAGGAGATAAATGTATTTTCTGGTTCAGGGAACTATTACTATGAATGGATGGTGGCCATACTTACAAGTGACATCTTGCTTAATATTGACCACAGTTTCTGCAAATATTCCCCTCTGCCTTGATCCCCAGCAGAGGGACTCACAGCCCAAGTACATTCAATTTTATCACAATCAGGGTGCTGGCAGGTTATTCGTAGAAATACCAGGTTACTAGAAAAGAATATTCCTAATTTGCTTATTCAGATTAAGAAGTTTGTCTTAAAACCAAATCTAATTGATTCAACAAACCAACTGGGTTTTCAATTTCCAAAATCCTTAATTGTTTAGGTCCAATGTTGATGAGGCTGACACAACACCTATATGCACACAGTATACTGTAATTCCCTTATGTGCCATAATTTATATGCAAGTATAGTGTACTGTGCACATAACAAAGCCTGTGTCTCTCAGAAGACCGTTGCGCATACTCACCTCCTAGATGAAGAACGTTCCACCTGAGAAGGTTACACTCTTGCTGTGAATCTTCTCTAAGAAGAAAACACACAGGTATTTTTCCTAGAAGTCTTTGCTTATGTTCTCTTCATTTCATATTCCATAATTTCCTTTCTTTTTCCATTTATTACTTTTCTTAACACAGATTCAAGCTCCCAAGGCAGGATTTGCCTAATTTATTTTACTTTTCGTTCATAGATCTGATTCTTCCTTGCTTGCCAAAGCTTTCTTCTTTGTTCATTACAGAATGAAAAAAATAGATTTTAAAAGGTTATGTCAGGTGGCATGAAATTGATAGTTAATTCCCTGAAATTAGAGGAAGATATAAAGCTTGAAAAGAGAAAGACTCACAAATAGCCAAGACATGAACTTTGGAAAGTACAGAGGAAAGGAGGAAGAGCAGAGAAAAGTAAATCAAATAATGACATAAAATATGAATGTGCTATTAGCCTGAATAGCATCCTACTAATGGAGTAGAAAGGCAGAATGGAGAATGTTTAGAGAGATCACATGTGGGTAAAATTTTATTTACATTTTTTGAGGATTTTACTTGTGAATAATTTGCATTTCTTCATATACATTGCAATGTATCTTTTAGTGATTTTTAGTAAATTCAGACAATTTTAAATTAATTACACATTTCCGTCTACACATTTCCATCACCCCAAAAGTTTTCTCATGCCTGCTTACAGTCAGTACTCACTTCCATCTCCAGCTCCAAGTAACCATTGCTCTGATTTCTGTCCATAAATATTTGTCTTGTTTAGGAATTTTCAATGTTGTATTCTCATTTCATTTCATCTTTCTATACCATACCATTGTGCTTTTTACATAGCACAATGTTTGTGGATCTATGTTTTAGTGTAAATCAAAACTGTACTTAGGTTTCTTTGAATTACTGAAAAGTATTGCATTGCATAGAAACATGACACTTTGCTTATCCTCTCACCAGCTGATCGATTGATTTGAGCTGTTTCCAGTTTAATAGAATATGAATAATATGACTATGTTCTGTATAAGTCTCTTTGCGGACATATATTTTTATTTCTATTGGTTATTTATTGATGACTAGGTATAACATTGCTAGGTCATATGATAAGTATATACTTGTTTTAAGAAACTCCCCATCTCCTCTCCAAAGTGGCTACTGTACCATTTTGTATATGACCATATCTTCATTGATGATTAATATTTTTAGTTTTAAATCCATTGTAGCAGATGCCTCTTGATATCTCACTGTGGTTTTAATTAGCATTATCCAAATGATTAATTATGTTGAGATACTTTCATGTACTTATTAGCCATATGTATATCTTCTTTGATAAAATGTGTGTTCAAAGCCGTCATCCACTTTTAAAGTTTGCATTGTTTATCTTCTTAGTAGTGACTCTCAAGTGGTCTCTATAAATTATGAGTTTATGTTCTTTATCAGATGCAGATTTACAAATATTTTCTTACAATCTGCTTTTCTCTCTCTTTCTCTCTCTCTCCTGTTCCTATGTTTTTTGAAAGAGAAAAGCCTTTTAGGGCTCTGTAGCTCAGTGAGTAGGGCACCAGCCACATATACAGAAGGTGGTGGGTTTGATCCTGGCCTGGTCCTGCTAAACAACAATGACAACTGCAACCAAAAAATAGCTGGGCATTGTAGCGGGCACCTGTAGTCCCAGCTACTAGGAGGCTGAGGCAAGAGAATCACTGGAACCCAAGAGTTGGAGGTTGCTGTGAGCTGTAACACCACAGCACTCTACTGAGGGGGGACATAGTGAGACTCTGTCTCAAAAAAAAAAAAGCCTTTTAATTCTAAGGAAGTTCAATTTATCTTTTTTTAAATCTTGTGCATCATACTTTTGATGGCATGTCTAGGAAATGCTTGCCAACCTAAGTTTACAAATATTTTCTCCTATATTATCTTTCTCTAGTTTTATAGCTTTAGCTTTCACAATTAGGTTTGTGATTTGTTTTGAGCCGATTTTGTATATGCTGTGCAAGGTACAAATGCTTTGCTTACATAAATCACTTTTGCACAGTTTTGAGTCAAGGTAGTTTCTCTTTATGTGTGGCTTCAGTTTTCCTGGTTTCAGTTACTTTCCTCCAAGTAGCAAATGGAAAATTATAGAAACAACACTTCCCACATATTAAATTGTCCTTCATTCTGAGTAGTGTAAGGTAATCTCACACTGTCCTGCTCCGTCCAGCCTGGGGTGTGAATTAACCTTTTACCCAGAGTCTCCATGACGTATGTGCTACCTGCCTGCGAGTTACTTAGTGGCCTTCCCTGTGCTGGCTTGGCTGTGGCAATGTCTCAGGGCTCGCGTTCAAGTAGCCATTATTTGATTTAATAATGGTCCCAAAGCACAAGAGCAGTGATGATGGCATTTCAGAATTCAAAGAGAAGAAGGAAAGTGCTTCCTTTAAGCGAAAGGGTGAAAGTTGTTGACTTAATAAGCAAAGAAAAAAATGTCACATGCTGCATTCGCCAAGAAGCACCATAAGAAGAAATTTTCTATCTGTGAAACTGAGAAAACAGGGGAAGAAAATCACAGTTTTACTGTCATTTGTTAAATCGCAAGTTAAGGCCACAGTGCTTAAGTGCCTTGCTAAGGTTGGGAGAAGACACAAACAGAGTCATGTTACAATTGACAGCAATTGGGTTTGATATCTGTACTTTCAAACATCCTCTGAGGATCTCAGAATGTAGTCTCTGTGGATAAGAGGAGATGGCGATGGCTGGGTTTATTTTTTGCATATGGATATCTGATTTTCCCATGAGTATTTATTGTAAAAACTCTATGTTATCCCATTGGATTATTTTAGCACCTTTACTGAGAACCACTTAACCAACAATAACAAGGGTGGTATCCAGATTTCTGCTCCATTAACCTGTATGCCCATATTATGACAAAACCACATTGTTCTGATTACTACAGTTTATATAGATAAAGTATCCTTTTTCCAAAATGCATGGTACAAAAAGTGCTTTGGATTTCAGATTTTTTCACATTTTGGAATAACTACATATTCAAAAGCGAAGTATCTTGGAATTGGGCCAACGTTTAACATGAAATTTACTGATATTTTATTTACATCTCATACACAAAGACTAAAGGTAATGATTTATAAAAGATTTAATGATTTTGTGTATGATGCACTTTGTGATCTATCACATAACAGGGGTTAACTTTCGCCTGTGGCATTATGTTGACACTCAAAGTTTTAGATTTGGGGGCATTTTGGATTTTGGATTAAGGACGTAATAACTTTTGGAACCAGACAGTGTCGGTCTTTCTTTAACATTTTTCTTTTCTAAAAGTACTGTGTCTATTTGGCATTACTTGTGTTTTCATATAAATTTTAGGATGATCTTGACAATTCCTATGAAAAAAGCCTAAAGGCATTTTGATAGAGGGTCTACTGAACCTATAAATCACGTCAACTACAGAAAATTTCCTTCTTAACAAAATTGTTTATTTCAATCAATAAATATGAATTGTTTTTTATGTACTTTTACCTTGCTCTTGGAAATGTTGGAGATTTTGGTTTGCAAATGTTGCACTACTTCTTATGTTCAATTTGTTCCTAAGTATTTTTATCTTCTTGATTCTGCTGGAATTGATTTTATTTAAATTTTGTTGACGGATGTTAGTCCTGTGTCAGTGCTAGTCATTACTTTTGCATCCCTTAGTATTTTCTGTGTAGATGATTGTGTCTCCTGCACATGAATGTAGGTTTCCTTGTTCTTTTCCAATCTGCTGCGGTTTTGTTTGTTGTTCCTTAATGTGCTTGATTGCACTGACTGAACATTCAGTAGAGTGTGAATGAGAGTGATGAGGACAGGCTTTTCTTGTTCCTGATCTTAGGGAGAAAGCATTCAGACTTTCACCATTAAGGGCACTGCCTGCTGTAGGCTTGTTTTTTCACAGGTGGAAGAAGTTCCCTTCAGGTCCTACCTTGAGAGATTTTTATCATAAATAGATATTGAGTTTTGTCTACTGCTTTTTCTGTATTTATTCAGATTATCACATGGTTCTATCCTTTCCTGATATGACATATCATGATAAATTGATTGAATCTCTTTATTTTACCTTTATTTTGGAAGATAGTTTTTTCCGATAAAGGACATTGGTTGGCAGGTGGTTGTTAGTTTTTTCCCCTATCCTTTGAGTGCATTAGGCCTTAGCTTTCTGGCCTTTCTTGTTTGTGATAAGAAGTCAGCCAAGAATCATTATGTTATTTCCCTTATTCTTGATTTTCTCATAACATTCTTTTCCTGTTTCAGCAGTTGTGATGTGTCAAGGTGGGCATCCTTTTATTTGTTTGTTTACATTGTGTGATATATCTGAACTCTTCAATCTTAACAAAGATTCTCTCCTTGACCAAATTGCACTGTCCTCTAAAGGCCAAGGACATCATCTTATCACTATGATTATTGTTGTAGGCACCTCTCACCCTCTTATCAACAAGACTCATCCTGGGGTTCTTTCCTTGGCCTTCCTAACTTTATTTTAGCAAAAATTTGTTAAATCAGATTAGAAAGTATCTGGCCCCCTTGATATCTGATCAATTTTCTTGTCCTTCACACATGATTCTGGTCGCCCTGACCTGTCTTTAGCACTAACTCTCTTAAGATAGTAGCAGCAATCTTCTTATTCTTGATGTCTTACTTTAGTAATTTCTGTCTGCTGATCATCTCACCTTGATCCTTGGCTATAAATCCAAGGATCTGAAGTTGAGCGAAGCCCATTCTCTCTCCCCTACTGCAGATATCACAATATTTCTTAAGAAAGTTTTCAGTACCATTTTAATAAGTATCAGAATAATTTCTTTCTAAACAGTATCTAGATTCATTGTTTGGTAGTTTTAACAAGACATTGTAGTAACTGAGGATTTTGAATTTTGACCATGAGTATTTATTTATTTATTTATTTTTTTTTTTGATAACGTGTTTGGACTTAATCTGCTTAATCTTTTTTCCTTACATCTACAGCTCCTAATGGTTTTGGATAAACACTTCAAAAACATAAGATTCCTACCTCTTGCCAGTTGATCTTAGTTGGGGTTGAGGTAGGCATTGAAAATTCAAGCAGTTCTCAGGACTTTCTTTGCTTGGAGGTGTCCCAGAGCTGCCTCCTGCCTTCTCTGAACATTCTTGTAGTTGTGGAGCAGTGTGGGTAACTTACCTCACTTTTCTACTGGATTCTCATTTTCTGGCTCTTTCCACTGAATTTCTGGCTTTCTTGAAACTTACCTCCACTGGGACTATAACTCATATTGGCAAAATGAAGGTTCTTCTCCATTCAATTTCTACTGTGCTTGTTTCCTTTAAACTTAATGCCAAACTGAGTCTTTCTTCCCTTGAAGCAAAGATGCCGTTTTCCATGGCCAGCACTACCCTTATCATCAAATAAGGTCAAATGGGTGTGATGGAAGATGGGGTGAGACCCAAACAAGAAGGCCACTGATTCCTCTCAATTTTTTTGTGGCGATGAATCTCTGGTACTCAAAATGATGTTTTTAATAATTTTGCTTAGATTCTTTCCTAGTATTTTCTTTGATAAAGAATTATCTGCCTACTTAAGTCACCCTAGATGGAAGTCCTGCCTCCATTCCACCAACTTTGCCATTTTAAAAGAGTAATTTCAGTCAGATGAAGGTAAGTGTATAGTATGTGGGTCATTACGAAAGTTTAGAGATACACAAAAATCTAGAAATCTAAAATCTACATGGATGAAAACAAATGAAGCCCTCTCCGCAAGACCAATAAGACAAGCAAGTAGAAAAATACACAGGTAAATCATATAGGATGCTATCAACAGTGTTTCTTGGAAGTAAAATAATGGACCATAGTCTGTCTCAAAACTTGTGTAGTGACCCAAAGCATTTCAATGCTTTGAAAATAAGCACTGCTATGATGAAGTGGAGGAAAGCAAATGAAATAAATTAAATAAACACATTTGTATTAATGGGGGGAAATGATGTTATTTTTTACTCATATAATCTAAATTAAAATTTTCATACATCTTTATAAGTTATGAATTGCATATGTTTTTATATCACTTTTATGCAAATGTATTCATTTTTGATGCTAAGTTTTATAATAGTCAGTAAGCTATATGTATAATACAAATTATTAGGCAGTAATGTATTGGTATACTAACTCTTCCAGTGTTGAATTCAAATAATCTAAGGACCTACTATCTGAAGAAAATTAGAATGTCACAAATTCTTATTCTAGAAGTAATTCCGCCATCTGTTATACAGGCTTGAAGTACAGTGCTTCTTGTAGTTTTAAAAGTGGATTAAAAATGCAAAATATAAAATACAAAGGATCATCATGGCCTACTAGGAAACAGATAGAAGTGAGTATCTCGGACCACATAAACAAAGCAGAGACACCATCTGAGATTCTAGAAAGGGCAGAGTGTGGCTCCTCAGTTAACATTCTTGAAGAAACCTCTACCTTAGTCCTATCTGTCTCTATAGATTCTCTTGGTGAACTACACTGAAAGTTAGAACACAAAGAAGTTCTTTACTAATAGGCTATCTCCCTTGTAATAAACAAGCACTAGATAAAAAAAAATATTTAGGAAATAAGGTTGCTACAGCGGACAGTTTTGATCATTAAGAATCTCAGATTTGTGTCTGTATAAATCAGAAAATCTCTTTCCATAACAGCAGACGGTTATGGTATAAATATAACCCGTCTGTACAAAAGAAAGCAATATAGCTTTGTGTTTCCAAATCTATTTTGTCATCTAAATCAGGTGTGAAATGTTTCCTGCTGTATCTTGGAGACAAGCAGAGTTCAGTCATAATTATTGTTATTAGTAAGAAACATTTGACTTGGCGCCTGTAGCTCAATGGCTAGAGCACCAGCCACGTACAACAAAGCTGGCAGGTTTGAATCCAGCCTGGGCCAACTACAACCAAAAAATAGCCAAGTGTTGTGGTGGGCACCTGTAGTCCCAGCTACTTGGGAGGCTGAGGCAAGAGACTCGCTTGAACCGAAGAGTTTGAGGATGCTGTAAGCTGTGATGCCACGGCTCTCCACCAAAGGCAACATAGTGAGACTCTGTCTCAAAACAAAGAAACGAACAAAAACGTTAAAAGGATTCACCGCTACAATTGTGACCTTCTTCTCTAAAGTCTTCATCACTTTTCTTAGCTTTTCTTGCCCCCAACTCAAAAAAGCAAAATAGCAAAAAAGATGGAAAAAAGTGCAGAGACTGCTGTTCATATTAAATACCAAATGTAAGTTTATTCCTTATTTAATTGTCTCCCACGGTGATTTTCAAACTCGTATCATACCCTACAAAACCCTGTACCATTTTGCCTCTGTTCATCCCTTTCACATGATCACGTGCTGGACTTTTCCCGGTTCGTCACATTTAGCATACCCTAAAGCGTGTAGTACTTCATTCCCTTTATTTCACAGTCTCCACACATGCCCTTCCCTTTCCCAAACCTGTTCTTAATCCCTGTCCTTCAACATGTTCCCATCTTTCAGATGATGCCATCTTAAATGCAACCTATGTCACAGGATTTTCACATTTACCCCATTTTCCATTCATTGTTCCCTGTGTTCATTTTTAATAGCACTTGTTGCAATATGTCAATATGGATTTATATTTTGTCATTAATAATCTCTCCCATAAGAAGACAGTAAATTGAAAAACAAAAAGCAGAACCAAATTATTTACCAAGAACTTACACTTAGCCCTCAGCATTGCCTGGAACTTACGTCAGGTACTCATTAATTATTTTGAAAGTTTTTTTCCAGATCATTATTTCCCTAAGTCAAGTTTAGAATTTAATTTGATTTCATGTTTACTACCAAGTAGTCTCACCTAGCTTACCTCTATAACTCTGTTCTTGAGGAAAAAAGACATTTATTTTCTAATCATTTGTAAATTCAGATTACATGTTGTAGCATATTATCAACTTAGAGTTTTCTTTCTCAGTTTAATTTCATTATAGAAAGAACCAAATACAGCTTTCAAAAATCTTATCTAGTTCTAGTTCAAAATAGCACAGAATTTTACTCAAGTGGCTTTGTGTGTGTGTGTGTGCTTGGTTTGAATCATTAGTCTGGATAAAAAAGAGATTTAGAAAGATATTCTAAGAGCTATGCACTTTAAAAAGTGTTCAATTTTAAAATTTAGATACCATGTTATTTAAAAGTCCAATGGTTATTACAGGGAACTATTTACTTGTTGTTTAGCTGTATTTTTAATACTTTTTAAATAGCTCATTATGATTACAATGCTAGGAGAATTCTACCAAGATCTTTGCCATTTTGATGAATAAGCGTGTTTTTATTAATGTATTACTGTAATAAGCGTGTGTCTATTAACGTATTAATGACCACATAATACTACATATGAAGATCTCAAGCACAGTTATCCAAGAAGAATAATCATGATTCAAACCAAGAAGAATACTTAATGATAAAATGCTTTTTCTATAATATTTGGTATTATTATTCTTAAAAGCTATAATTTAAAATTAACTTAACTTTTAAAAAATTCTGTTAATTTTTATATATTAGGAAAGTTCAGCGATCTATTTGGCTTCAGATGGCAATAGAAATTTGGTTGTCAGTGATATTCTCTCCCTGCTTCCTGGCACTGTCATCTTCCATGTGGACCTCAGTCTCAAGTAGACGCAATGAAGACAAGAAAAGCGCAGAAACACCAGATGTAAACATATTAGTTTAACCCGAGGGGAAATAAAAGCACCCTTTTCAGGACTTCTAGGAGTCAGCCTGCATATACCAACTTGAATAACTTGACGATTCTTGAACCAAATGGTGCCCAGATCTGAGTCTCCTCCCTATTACTAGAGTTAAGCTTTTCCCCCACCACACATGGACGGGCTCCCCAAAGGAAAAGGAGGAGTTTTCATTGGAGGCTGGGGTCCAGGGTGCATAGGAGTCAAAAACACCAAATGAACAACATACTTATACATTATCGATTAAACCATAATTTGTTTCTAGTGAAAATGTATTTATTCATATAAAATACTATATATACACTCTATTATGATAGTTTATAGTCTTGGGATTATTTTCACAGCAGCTACATCTTATAACCCATCCCTATGTCATTTTTAAGGCCATAATTTGAATGTGCATGTTCAGCTTATATGTATAATTCAATATTCTTTACGTTTTTCATTTTATCTGAAACTATCTTTTTTGTTTTCTCAGAACCAGGAAAGTGAAATTGAAGAGAGAAGTAAAATACAGTCAAAAATAAACAGGAGAATAGAAAAGGCAAATCAGATTTTTTTTTGAGGGGGAACGGATAGGAGATAAGAGGGGATATTTGGAAAATGTCTATATTGAAATGCTGAAAGGGAGGGATTATGGGAGGAGAAGACTAGACTTCCTGAGAACTATAATGTGGTATGCAAAAGAAACATACACACAATAGCTCGGTGTTTCTTACCATTAGATGTCACAACATATAAATAAACCATTAAAAGTCATAGATTTAGTTGTACTCTCATCTGACATTTGTTTCTTTTTTTCCATTTTTTGACTGGGGCTGGGTTTGAACCCGCCAGCTCCAGCATATGTGGTCAGCGCCCTACTCCTTTGAGCCACAGGTGCTGCCCTCATCTGAAATTTGTAAGCAATACTTTGCCTCTCCATGTAAATCAACCTGTCCTCCATGCCTTTTTTAATTTAGAAGGCAGATGTCCACCCCCTAAATTAGGAATGCGTGTCATATACAAACCTCCACCTCATAGACACCGGTCAATGACCACAGTGTTAGATAATTACACTTGAATTAAATTCGCACTATAGTTTAACTGTAAAATCGGCATGTTCAGCTCTACTCAACATCATATAATATAAAGGAGGGGCCATTTATCTCATGGTATCATTGAGGTTTTAAAAAATGCCTTCAGTTTTCAGGTTCTTGAATTGGACACATTATTGTTTGCTGTTCAGAATCACTGTCTCAGCTTTCTTTGCTGATCTTGAACCACCAATAATTTCTTCAAAATATTTTTGTTAGCATATGTGCAATTAAATTATGTTAATTCCTAACCTAATATTTTATTGTTTAGTGCAAAAAGACTAAAAGATAGTATAAAACTATTTAAGTAACATAAACATAGAATTCATTTTGACTTTTTGTTTAAACTTCCTACCTGCTAACACATGGTATTATAGTTTCTATGAAGGTAATTGTGGTCCCTGAATATGTTAGCTTATCAGTCTTTGGCTGGCTCTGCAGTTTTGGGGTGTTTCTGTCTCCTGTGCTTTGTAATATAGTTTGGTATTTATAACACCTCCCAGGGGTGCCTTTCTCAACTTAATTATCATTTAGCTTATCCTCCCTTCCAGCATCATTTGTGAAAATGTTAAATAAGACCAGTCCTAATACCTATATACCTGAAGCACACTCCTTAACACCTCTTCTTAGCTTGATGCATTGCCATTTATCATTAAATTCCTTTAGCCAATTTATAGTCCAGGAAGAATGTTCATATTGAATCCAATTTGAGCTAAATTTTAATTAAGAATTACTGAGACATTTTGTTTAAATGATTTACTATAATCAAAATTGATATCTCCTCTGCTACCCCTATCCTTTAATTTTCTAATTTTTATCCACACACAACAGGGAATGAGTTTTGTCTGGCTTGAATAGCTCTCCATAAATATCCATCATTCATTTTGACTGTTTCTGCAAAGAGTTTTCTTCTCCTTTGCCTTTAGGAGTGTGTCTGTCATGCTCACATGAGTCCCAGAATCATTTCATGAAATGCCTTTCCTTCTGGCAACCACATCTGTCCACCCTCTAATACCCACTATCAGCACTTAGCTGCATCAATGCTAGTCTCTCAAATTTCATTTTTTTCTTCTCCATTATTTTTGCTGCTGCTATTTCTGTGCACATTATCACTCTGAATGTGGCATATAATAAAAATAGAAATAGAATTTATGCACAATATAGCTCCTTAAGCATAGTGAGGTATACAAAGTATTTTATTTACATTTCTTAGGGCTACCTTTCTGTCCTTTCATCCGTCACTTTTGGAATGATGAAAACAGTACTGTGAATGTATATGAAATGCACATAAAATTTCCCACTAGAATCTATTTCTGTTCTGCTTCCCTCTTAAGCAAACTTCTGTTTATTGAGAAGAAAGTTTTTTAATGTAACAAATCTCTATTACTTTAATGCTATTTTATGAAACTCATTAGTTATTCTTTTCACCTATAATAACCATATGTAGTCTTTTTTAGAAATTGGTTGTATTAAAATGATTATAAATATGTACAAATTAGCTTTAAAGGTGATTATGTACACTCTGGTTTCTATTTGGATCATATAATCATTTGGCTTTTTAGATGTTTTTATGTGTCATCATTTTAAGAGCTCTGTACAGATTCCCTTTCCTCAAAAAAAAAAAAAAAAAAGTCAGCACATTGTGCCCCATGATTGCACTAATGTGCACAATTATGATTTAATAAAATTATAAAAAAGAAATCTCGGGCTACATTAGATATTCAACAATTAGAGATGTATTCATTTGATTTTGAAAGGTTAATAATCTAGGGCTTACCAGTCCTTTGTATGTCAGTATGAACAAGATAGGAACCTTTCCTGGAGAAAGTGTAAATAAAAAAGGCAAAAAGGACAGAGTCGTCTCTGGGAGAGAGGAAGGAGAATGGAAAGAAATGGGAGCAAGGGGAAGAATGAGAGGATTAAAGGCAAACTTCTATTTTATTTTTTCCAGATCTCACTCTGTAGCAATGTGTGTTCTTATATCCAGACCACTAGGTAAGATAGAGGGGGAAAAAATTAAATTTCCTATAGGGGTATTAGATTTTCGGTTATGGTTTTCCTTTTTTTTTTTTTTTTAACTTATATTAAATTCAAATAAAAATAGGTTTGAAGATCCCAAAACTTTTTTCCTTATCGCACTCTGAAGACAAGGAAAACACAAAGGTCCTTCTTGCGGTGACAGCTTCAGTATCATAACACAGCAGCCTCAATCGGAGAAAACAAGGGCAGATGCGTCAAGACGACTTCTCTTACTTAGGTTTTGTCTTTGAAAACTAGTTCCTTTTGTTGGGGAGAAAAAAAAACAACGTGATGCTGAAAAGTCGAGTCCCAAGAGGATTTATTTACGTTGTGATTTTCAATTCCAGCTCACTGCAGTGGACGCCGACGAAGGGTCAAACGGAGAGATCACGTATGAAATCCTGGTCGGGGCTCAGGGAGACTTCACCATCAATAAAACCTCGGGGCTCCTCACCGTGGCGCCCGGGGTGCGGCTGAGAGTCGGGCGGACCTACGCGCTCACAGTCCAAGCTGCGGATCAGGCTCCCCCTGCAGAGAGAAGGTAATGTAGATGAGAACCGCTGCAGTCTTTTCATCGCTCCCATTGAACCCCATAATTAAATTTAAGAAGCGCAGCAAGCATTCTTTTATCCTATAAACGTCTAAATTAGATCAGAAAATCAGAGAGACCAGATTCACAGGAACTGTATATTCCGATTTCCTTAAATAGCGGGAAAGGGACAATGCAGACAAGATTAAACCACAAAATAATTAACTGTGATTTCACAGATGCAGAAGGATGGGGCACTGGGAAAGGTCAGAGGCATGCTTTCGTGTATTAACCAAGAGCGAGGTTTCAGACAGAGCGAGAAACGCTCTTTTCTTCAAAGAAATTCAAACAAACGTTATTGGGGGCATGTGAAGTGCCAGCGTTTTAATGCCACCTCTCAGTGAATGGGTAATTCTCAAATATATACCTATGTAACATAATATATAGGTGAAATATATACATATGTAACATAATATATAGGTGAATATATAGCATGAATACATGTTTATACATACATACCTGTAAAAAGGGGAAAAGAGAAAAAGTTCAAGGACTATTAATTAATGAATTACTTTTGAGATGAAGATTTACTCTGTGGGCCTAACTGGAGTGCTGTGGCATCATCGTAGCTCATAGCAACCTCAAATTCCTGGGCTCGAGCAATCCTCCCGCCTTAGGCTCTCAGGTATTTGGACTGCAGGAACATTACCACCACCCCTGGCTAAGTTTTCTATTTTTTGCAGTGATGGGGGTCTCACTGGTGCTTGCTCAGGCTGGTCTCCAACTCCTGAGTGATTCTCCTGCCTCTGCCTCCCCGAGGGCTAGGACTACAGGCATGAGCCTCTGAGCTTGGCCAATGTCCTACTATTACATTTGCATCGCTCTAGTCTTCTACTTGAGATGTCCCTTGGCTCACTACCAGATTTTCAGTATATATTTCAAGAAAATATGAATGAATATATATATACTCTTGCATGTTACTATTTTTGTTTCCTATCCCAATAGATCATAGAGTTCTCTCTGTATAAATTACTAGACAACTGCTTCAGATCTTCTTTTACAGCTACATAATATACCTTCTTATATATGTAATGCTGTGGAAGAAGTCCATTACTGATGACCTTTTAAATCTAAGTCTCTTTCTTTTATTAAATTGTAGCTATAACGTCACTTTGAATATAAGCAATATTAATAAACACCCACAAAGGAGACAAAAAAAGTACATATGTTTCTAAATTATAGTATAGATGACTGTCAAATGGCTTTCTATAGAGCTTAAACGATTTCCAATTCCAAGTGCGAAGTCTGAGAATGGAGAATTCTATCCACTATTCCTCATCATGTGTGATATCAGACATTGGAATTTGGTCAATCTGATAGATAAGAAATGGTATCTAATTTTTGTCCATTTGATCATGGGCGAATTTGAGTATATTTCTCATGTTTAAGTGATGATTCTATTACTTTTTTGGTGACTTCTGTTGTTATAACTTTTACTCATGTAGTACCTTAAGCCCTGATTATTTTCCATTTTCTGCTAGTGCTTTTTTAGATTCATATTATATACCTAAACCTATGTTGCATTAGGCCTCGTCCTAGTGTACAGTGAGAGGCATTGATGCAAACACGTTTTTTTTCAGTCAAATACCCTGTTGTCCCCACCTTATGGGTAGTATATCTGATCCTCACTAATTTGAGATGTTACATTTGTTATATCATAGCTTTATGTAGCTTTGTATATATTTTATTCTAGACTTTCTATCAATTTCATTATTTATTTCTCTTTATTCATTATTTATTAAATATTAAATATTCATTATTTATTTCTCTTTTTATGAACTATTATCACACAATTTTGATTATTACAGCTACTTACTTTTCATGTATCCTCTGGTGGAACTAACTTACCTCAATGTTTTCCCTCCAAAGTTTTCCTCCTTCTTTTAATTTTTTTTTTTTTTTGACTTTTAAACAATCAAGTTCAGTGGGGATTATCTCGTTTTATGAAACTGTATTGGCAACACATTAAATTTATAAACTACTTATGATTGTACTTTAGACTGATTTTTATATATGATTTTAAGTCTTTCAATCCAAGAATTTTCTGTCCCTTAATTTACCCATGTTTTCCTTGGGTCCTTTGTTAGTTTTTTGGTTTGTTCTATTTTATTTTTTTCTTTTTAAATTTCCTTAGAAAAGTCCTGCACATTTTTTTTTCTTGGTAAGTTTCTATATATCTTGGTTTTATTAAATAGATTCCTTTCTTCCTTGTATCTCTGCATAGGCTGGGATTTGCATAAAGGAAAGTGATTAATCTCTTTAGATTAATTTTAACCCTTTCTTATTTAATTCTCTTATATTTTAGAGTTTTCAGTTTATTCTCCTATATTATTCAAGAATATAATTAAAAACAGTGATTTTTCATGTGCATGTGTCTAAAATCAACAGTATTTTTTGGGTCTGCAATCTGTAACAGAACTCTTTATTTCATGATCTCTCACTAAGTATTCATCTGTTCCTATTTTATTGACTTTAAAAGTGAGAATGGTAGTTTTTCAGGTTAAATAAACATTCTCACATGAAGAGAGTAATGGCTTTTCTTCTGGAGATAATGGTATACTGACAGATCTTAATATAGTTCCTAAAATAAACTTATTTTGCATTCCTGGTATAATTCTACTAGGCCAGATGTTTTATTCTTAAAATAAACTGCTGAGATATGTTTGTTGACATTTTATTTAATAAAATTAGCCTGCACTTTTAATTTTGAGAAATCTTATCAAGATTCTGGGTAGTTGTCACGATGCTTCATACTAGAAACAAAAATTACAAGGAAACACAATGACTAGACTACCACCTAACCAAGAAAAAAGGGAGAAAGCATGGCTTGATATAATAAGTTCATGGAGGGAAATACCATAGAAATAGAAGAAATTTAAAAATTTATCAGGGACAACTTTGCTTTAATATGCAAACATAAACACCTAAATGGATACTTTTTAAAAAGTATAATTTACCAAAATTGATCCTATAAAGCTAGACAATCTTAAGCTAACAGTCCCACAGAGGAAATACAGAAAGTTCTCAAAAGACCCACTGCACCAGGTCCAGACAGCTTGGCAGGATAATTGTAATTAAATCTAAAAGAGTGACTCATTCCCATCTTCATAAGCCCCTGCCAGGACAGAGAAAAGGCCACCGTTTCCTTGGCAGCATACCCATGTACGTGATTTTTCTCTCGTCACCACTGTCATCATTAGTTATGGAGACATGTGCCGGATTCCTGGTTTCTCATTGATATTTCTAGACTATTTCCCCCTCTTCTCCTTAAGATTCTCCCTCGGAATCTCAAGTTTAAACAAAACGGGTAGCACGCACTACCTGCCCTGGTTGTGCAGATGACCGGTCCCTCCCTGTGAGCTCTCTCTCAGACTCTATTGTTCTCTACAGATCTGCAGGTCACACTTGGAAAAGTTTCCTTCCTACTTCCTGAAATTTACGTCAACAACTGTTCTTTAGTCAAACTTCTCGATAAGTTCATATCCAATATGCAGTTTAAGGATCCTTGTAGTTGCTCTGACCAAACATTCTTGCTGCATCCTCATTGTCCTCTTTCTCTCAAACTTCAAACATAACCTTGAGCAACTCCTCTGTCTTCTACCAGCAAAATACTTAGATTAGGGAAACAACAATTTTAGTTATTAATATTTCCCCCAAACCACTGTGCTCTCTAGTCCAGAGTGTTAAAAAAACCTCTGCTAATTACGCTTAGGTCTGTGATCCCTCCAATCTTTTTTAACACAGTAGCCTGAGTGATCTCAGTAGGAGGCAAGCATTTCATTCCTTTGCTCACACTCCCCAGTGCTTTCACGTGGCACTCTAAGTCAAAGGCAAAAATCATTAAAGAAAACGGTGTGCTGGCCTGACATAGGACACTCCCTCTTGTCACCAGTTCATCCTAACCTCATCTCCTACACGACTTGGCTTCCCTTCGTCCGTTCCAGTCATTACACAGTCTCCTCTCTGTGTCTGAGGATCACAGCCTCTTCCGACTTCTCAAATTAACTTTCATCTCCTCTCTGACGCCTCTTTCCTTAGGTTTTTGTCTAAGTCAACTTGGTGGCAATTATGTGAAGATGGTGCATGTTACTTGAGTGAGAGGATAAGTTTAATTTTAGATATATTTATGAATGTGGCCATAATTAACAATTACATAAAACAAATAGATATACAATTGGCCCACATTAGCAAGCTAAGATCAAACATATTTGAAAAGAAAAATTGTGTCTGTACTGAGCATGCATGTACTTTTTTTCTTGTCATTATTCTTTAAACAATATAGAGGAATAACTATTTACATAACATGTACCTTTGATTTGGTATTATAAATAATGTGGATAGGATTTAAAGCATAGGGGAGGATGTACATAGATTATATACAAATACAACATAATTTTGTGTCATGGACTTAAGCGTCACAGAATTTGTCCACCAGGGTCCTGGAACTCCCCCCATGGATACCAAGGAACAACCTGGATGCCTGAACCTAAAGCCAAGGCTCAGGGCTCTTTCTTGGAAGAAAGCTATAGAATGCTTTTATATTATGTATATTGACTAGTTACAGAATCTAAAGAGTCAAATAAAATTTGAATTAATTTTAAATAAGGACTTGATTTATGCTAGCTTATTCTGAAGAGGAGGCAAGAGTGGTTGATACTTTGTAGAACATGTACTGTTGACCAGCCACCATGCTAGCTACATTAGGCCATGATTTCTAATCTTAACAACATTGTGAATTTTGCATAATTGCATTTATTTTTGCATCCCAAATTTCTGAAGCCAAAATGAGATAGTTGACTTGGCTAAGTAAGACACTTTCTTACTTCCAAACCCCTACTTAACAAGCATTAGAACCCTACCTTGAACTCAGGACTTGTAGCTTTTATAAGGTTTTCCTCTAGTCTGTTCCCTACTTAAAATCACTGTAATAGTTATTCTGGAAGAAAAAAAAAAAAACTACAATTGTTTACTAGCTCTACTAATGTTAATTATAAGAACAAAATCATCTTTTTTTTTACTTCACCTTTCATTAAAATCCATCAATATTCGTAAGTTTATTTTATGCTATGTACCTGTATTTGGTTTTCCATTGAAGACATTATTGGGCAAAATAGATCTGATCTGATCTATTTGTGCCAACATATTATAATTATTATGTTTGGCATGTTTTAAATTACTTCATGAATTATTTAATAAATGAAATTTTATAATCCATTTTTACTTAGTTCCCACTTGCAAACACATCACTGATTTTCCTTGATACATTATTACCTACAACTATCAGTATACTGAAACTATTTTACTTAAATATAATGGTACCATTTTCCACAAGAGAAAATGTAGTGCTATCTTCCAGATCTAAATAGATAAATCTTTTTAGTGATACTAGACATTTAGTTGACCTAGCCTCACTTTAAATAACGACTTAGATATTAAAAGATCACCTTATAATGTTTTGTGAAACATCAAGTGGGACTTGCACAGAATACAATCCACATTCCTGTACTTCCATTCTACCTGCTGGGATAATGTCGTGTTCACTGTAGGATAATGACATTGCTATTTTCTGGAGGGAAATTAATCATTCAAATTGAGTTGAAGAATGTACTGAAGAATTATGAAGCTTTGCTTTCAGTATTTCCTTTAAAAGGAAGAAGCTATTTGAAAATTCAGAACATAAATTTATAGATGGTGATATGCTGTCCAGACTGACCCAGCCAGCAAGAGCACTATGGAAGCCTAATTAAATAATATCAAAAACATTGGAAGCAACTTTTGAACTTGGGCAATTATCAATAATATTCTTTTCAAATTGGCAACTCCAATTCATAAATTTAAATAACATTTACTGTCTAAATAAGGTCAATGTGAATTAGCTCCTTATACATTTGTTATTCCAATTCAGTAATCCAGCTAAAGATGCAGAGAGTAAGAACAGGAATAGTTTGTTTCATTTTATGTTAGGCTAAGATAAGAGACAAAGCCAAACTATTAAAAGAAAAATATTTGGGGTATTAATATCTCTAGTGATATATGTAAAACACCTTATACTTATTGAATTCAATAAAATTAAATAAATATTTATTAAATTCTGATATGAATGCTCAGATTTCTCTTCAAATCGCATAAATCTTTCACCTTTTACTAAATTCTGATATGAATGAAGCATTACTGTTCAGTCTTTATGGCAGCATAGAAAATAAAAGAAGATAATCCCCAACTAGCTTATAAAAAATTATAATAAAGTGCTTGATACTTGGCATTTTTATAAAATTCCACATTTTTAATGGGATTAAGGTTATATTTAATTAACATGAGATGAAATAATCCATTCTCAAAATCATTTCGCTATTTTGAATATATATATTCTTTCAAAATCTTTACCTGCTCTATTTAATATTAATAAAGAAATGATGGCATGTTTATTCATTTTAAGAAAAATATACTAAGTTCCCACAAATCCTAGTCTCCTGGGAAATGTAAGACACCTGCTGGAAATGTAAGACAAGTGAAACGAAGTGTCTGCCTGGCTGGCATTCAGATGGATGCACAGGTGAATTCAGACAGACAGTAGTGGATGCAAACAAAAGCAGATTCACTTGGGCAGGAATTGGTATGGGATATCCAAGGAAAAGAAACAAGATCAGAGATTAGGAGGAAGGAAAAAGCCATTGTTAAGGGATGATGAGAGACTTAGTACACTTTGTCATAATCACTGACCTGCTTAAAACCTACCAACTAATCCTCAGGGCCGAGATGAAGTTGCTAACAGCAGGTGTGTGACTTGAGCTGCGCCTCCCCCGCCTCACCTCTTACCACTGCCCTTTTGGAGCCTCCCCTTTCACTCTACAGAATACGCAGTGCTCGTGCTTAACACTCCATCAATTCACCCTGGCCTTTTCCTCAGTCTGCAATGCCCTGTGATTTTTACATGTAAAAACATTGTGTGTTTAAATCTTCACCCTTGCAACTTCCCCTGAAAAGCCTTCTCTCACCTCCCTCATAGATCGGTTTTAAATCGGAAATCTTTGTTCCTGGAGTTTCCTATATGTATGTCCAGAATAATAGAATAGAATCTGTGAACTCTGAACTGTAAATATACGTTGTCCAGCACAATGTTGTTGTGGGACAAAACAACAACACCACCACCAACAATAAAAAAGAAAAAAAAAATAACCCTGTAATGTCTCCATCTGAAGTACACTAGGGAAGGCAATACGACAAATAATCATCTGTAGCCATCGTCTCACAAAAAAGGTGGAGGTGTATAACTACACCTGACACTTTGTAGCACATATTGACAGGCTCAATATCAAATTACAATGTGACTTGTACAATCCTATAATGCCAACAGCATCATCATCTTATGCTGCTGATTATTATTGTAACTCTTCCAACGTTAAAGCGTGTTAAGTCTATTTTTCCAAACCCTTCTTTATTTTTTTTATTATAAATGCTAGGGATAAAGTTTCATTTATAGTATAAAGAATTAAAAGCTGTGAAATACTGAAAATAATTTTGTAATTTCGTATAAGGGACCATCATTGTTACAAATTCAGAATGTTTTATATTTACACACATCAGATAAGTAAAACTTTCCTAATTTATTTTGCAGACTTGTTTTTGTGGAATATGAGGAAAAAGAGCAGGTGGATTTGGAATTCCAGGGCCTTGTCTTTTTGTTTATTTACTGTTGCTAATTAATTTTGTAACTTTGATTCAGTTGCCTACTCTTTCTACTTTTCGAATCCTCTTTTGTAAAGTGAGAGTTAAGTTAGCTGGTTTCAAGTGTCTTTTTAAAACCACAACTATCTGAGAAATACATTACCTCTTTTGTTCTATTTTGACCTTCATTACCAAATGAGAAATCATGAAGCTTTATGATTTTTCATTTTTGTAAATGGAGATTTATCGACGTTATACTGGCTACATTACAAAAATAAATATTGTGTTGTATAGATGTTCAGTTTTATGCATTGAGAACTAGCTATAAAATGTAAATACAGAGTGCTCATGTAAAATGTTGCTATTTATCTAGTGACTATGTTGCTTTATTATGTGCTTAAATGATGCTGTTGAATTACTACTATTTATTACAGCATTAAAGCTATCATTTTATTGTGAATACTATTGGTATTGAATTTTAGGAAAGCTAACTCTGACACTATGCTGACATCCGGGATAAAAAAAGGAGACAACATATTAAAAGGCAATAACCCTCAAGAAGGCTGGTGCTTATTTAAACACGATGTAGGGAAGTCAGGATGTTGAAGATGAAAAATGCAAGACCTTGAAATACAATCTTCCCCAAATAACTCTAAGATTCAAGACCCAGAGGAAAGAATAAGTAGCAGTTTTAGCGTTTGAATTATCATGAAAAGTATTGGAGGAATTAGTAGGGGTAAGGAGAGATGAAGAAGGTGTTCATACTGGACGGAGTTGTTTTCTGTCCCCTGCTTTGGGTTCTTGTGTATTTTCCATTTGAGATTTTTAAAGTTTTATTCTCCATGGCAATATACAAGTGCCTCATACAAGTTAACGGTATTCATTGTAGTATTGTGAGCATAAACAGTTTAACTCTGTAAAATGGCAGAATAGTGAAGAGGAAGATAATAAGGAAATAAAGTACAATAAGTTTAGTATGAACTATACTTTCACAAGCCTCAGGAGACTATGATTCTCATAAAGCCTTCCTGAAGTATCCCGTGCCAGTAAGCTAGAGCTGTAAAGAATATCCAAAGCAGGAAAGGCCTAGTGTGTTGGAAGGAAATTTTGAGTTTGTGGTACAGATATGTTTCAGGTCAAAATAAATGTTAATTAATGGGAGAACCGTTGGCTCCAGGGTTCTTGAGGACTCTAGATCAGTTTGTAGAGGAATTGCCTGTGACACTAAGTTTAAAAGCAGTTGAGTCTCCAAGATATACTCTCTAAGAGATTCTGCAGCAATGGTCTTCAAAATCGAGTGTGGAGAACTAAAACCTCGGAAGTGTATAAAAATACAGATTCTTACATCCCACCCCAAAGATTCTGACCCAATATGTTCAAGTGCCAATATCACCATGACCTCTGCTGGGGAATGATGAGGAAATACAACATGTTTCTTATGGGTGTTTAGCAAAGCAAAAGGATACACTTAAAATATCTAAAATATTGTAAAAGATATGAATTCAGTAAGTGCAAGATTGTTTACACCAATCAGAATAGACTAAGATGACTTATTTTGGACAATTTATCAATAATAAATGATAAATGTTTTATATTTGTATTTATATACCCATGCACACACATATACAAAATCTTAATCCTTGTGCTAGCCTTGGATAACAATAACCTTATTATTCTCATTTCTCACATGAAAATAGTGAAGCTGAATGAAGTGATTTACACAATCTCATAGAGTAGCAGTATCAAAATTCTAACCAAGGAATGCCTGGATACAAATTTGTATTCAGCATCATTCATCTGGTTATTGCCAATAATGTTATAGGGATTGTTATGCATAGAGGATGTGCTGTCAGAACAAAGAAACAGAAGTATAAAATGTTTGAAAGACCTGATGAAAAGCAGATGCTAAAATAATCCAGGATCTTCAAGGGTAATATCAGGGAGAGTGCTGTACTTTGGGGGGCTGCTTTCGGGGCCATATTACTACCCAGCAGGATATTAGGTCTACATCAAAACAACAATTTTCTTTGTTTCCACAACATGGGAAGTGAGAACATTTTCATTCCACATATTTTGTAAGTTTCCATTATTTTGCTTTCAGATTAATTATTATAACTTATATAAAAAATGTTTTATCACCTATTTTAGTCTATTTCAAACATTGACCCCCTTAAAGGCTCGGTTGTGTGTACACACATAGAGACATATATACACACACATATATATGTATATGTGTATTTTAATGAAAGAAGAATTTTAAAGAAATCAGATTTTGATTAATTTTATTGGTAAACTTTAATAATAAAGTGATAAAATCAGAGAGAAGAATCAATATGTTTATTTTAACTGATTAAAGATGTCTATATATTTTAAATTAAAATAAGATTATTTTGGAACAATGTTATGGTAAGGGTAAACATGAAATTCTTTTCTTTCTTTCTTTCTTTTTTTTTTTTTTTAATTTTCTGTTTGAAGACAGAGTCTCAAGCTGTCGCCCTGGGTAGAGTGCCGTGGTGTCCTAGGTCATAGCAACCTCTAGGTCTTGGGCTCAAGTGATCCTCCTGCCTCAGTTTTTCAATTTTTAGTAGAGACAGGGTATCATTTGCTTAGGCTGGTCTCAAGCTACTTGCTCTTATGAGCTCAAGCTATTCACCCATCTCAGCCTCCCAGAGTGAAGCATGAAATTCTTTACAGTCACTGTAGCTTTTTAAACATGCTTAATATTCTATAGGTATTTAACTGTCTAATGAGGATATGCTCAGAAACAATTTGATTTCAGGCACATTATAAAGTAATAAGCTATAATACCAAATGTTAGTGCCCATTAATCTCTATTTATCTTTAAAATTTTTTTTAAAGTAGAATGGCTTAGTTAATAATATCAGGAAAGTGTTTTGGGTGACTATATCTTTCAACTGAAGCATTTAATAAAGAGTAAAGCTACTTTACAAAAATTCTTATCTCCACATAGAAATTATAACAAATGTGCTTTGATGAAAAGTTATAATTTTTCTTAAAATAAATTCAAAGTATCTCAGTGGTGTTAATTTATAAAAAATGTCATATGTATGTATGTGTGTATATCTGTGTGTGTGTGTTTTATAAGGTAAAGGACTAACTTCATAAATTCCTAGGTCTCATTATTACATTTTAGCCAACTTTTCTCTTTATATAAACCCTGCACATCTTTTTTTTTTTTTTTTGGCTTTCATTTTGCAAAGACATTTCGAAGTTCAGAGACATCAAGAAAGTTATTACATCAATGCTCATCTTTTCTTTTATAAGAATAAAATGTCTTAACCAAGAAAATTTAAATGTCTTAATCAAGAAAATTTCCTGCTAATGTAAGGGATTAATTAAATTTAATTTCTAACTTTTCATCACATACTTTTTAAGGACAATTTAAGCATATTTAGTTTTGTTTGGAACCGTTGTACTCAAGGATTATTGTATGATCCTGACTCCTGATGAGCACGCACGTTAAACCATTGATGTCAACAAGAAAACTAATAAAACACAGCCTTGAATTTGTTTTGTGTATTATTTTAATCAATACTCCCTCCGCTGGATTAATTGGAAGCGAGCCCCAAGGGCAGTCCTATTACCAGCTGTTTACAGAATTTTTTTTTACTATTAGGGAAGCATTAAAGAAACAATGTCAGAAGTCAAGGTAAGTTAATTTATTAGATTTGTTTATATAGCTATTCCTTTTTAATTGACACTGTTAATCTAAAGAGGAAAAACAGTGACTGGAGGCAATTCTTTTCCTATTACTAAGATCATTTCATAAAAGCATTGTTTTTCGGTGTTAGTTTTTTCCCCCATCCTTGCATTCTGTTTTTAATATTTTTTATAAAGTTTGGAAATTTCCTCTCCCAGTGACTGAGTAGAGGGTGCAGCGTGACATTAACTGTGGTGTAGATTTGTCACCATCTCATTCACTTCTCTTTCTCTGCAGGCACTCCATCTGCACTGTGTACATTGAAGTGCTTCCTCCAAATAATCAAAGCCCCCCTCGCTTCCCACAGTTGATGTATAGTCTTGAAATCAGTGAAGCCATGAGGATTGGTGCTGTCTTATTAAATCTGCAGGTACGCTTCTTGAGATGGGTGTGTGTGTGTGTGTGTGTGTGTGTGTGTGTGT
>CAUYRH010071383.1:0-23485 GCA_963574655.1 Perodicticus potto
AAATTTGGTTTTTGATACCATAAATGACTTGATAACATGTTGCAAATCATAAAATCTTTTCAACATTTGGTCTTGACTTGGACATCTTACTTAGAAAGCAAGGTTTGGGCCTTTCCACATCTCTGCTGGCCATGCAGAGCAAGGTGGAGGGCCAATTTTAAAGCATAGCAGGTGATGTGTGAAGGGCTGCCAAGGTGTGGAAGTACCCTTAATAATCAAATAAGAATGCTTTCCTGACTTCTAAATAACATTAAACACCTAACGTTGCAATGGTAGGTTAAAGTATTGTTGATAATCACTGCCTTGTCTAGTACCATGAATACATGTAACGTGTGATGGTGTCAATTCAACTGTCTGTGCTTCGAAGATAAAACTCACTGCAAGTCACACACCAATGCACAACTGAAGCCACATGCGTGTGCAAATAGCAAGAGCATATGTGTGTTTATTTTACATGACATTGTGATACGATGTTGTCTACAAACTTCATGCTCAAGAACCACACAATTGAGTTCCACCAAAAAGGTCACAAAAACATCTCATGATGTTTTAAGTAAGTTTATGATTTTGTGTTAGGCCACATTCATAGCCATCCCGGTCCACAGGTGGCCAATGGGTTGTAGTTTTGACAGCCCTGATTTATACAAATGCTTTATATTCTTCTTTTTAGGTCTGAGTCTATGAATTTCTCTCTAAATACAACATTATTTATTTTCCATGAATTTTGTCGGGTTTTATTTTCAGTTTTATTGAGGTATAATTGATATACAGTAAACAACACTAATGTACTTTCTGTCATTATAAATAATGACATTCTTTGGAAATTATAAATAAATTTCCATTTTTTGGAAATTTATCTAAATGTATGTATGCTTTTATTTCTGTATTCACTCAGCATATTTAGTTTGAGATTCATCCATGTTGATTAATGTGTCAATAATGCATTCATTTAGGTTATATTACAATTTATTCAATCATTTACCTATAGATGGAAATTTGGGTTGTTTACAATTTTCAGTTCTCATAAGTAAATAAATGAAGCTGTTATGACATTTGTATGCAAGCCTTTGTACAAAAATGTACCTTCCTTTCTCTTGGGTAAATACCTAGGAGCAGAATGGCTATGAGGGTGTAAGTTGCACTTTTTAGGAAACTAACAAATTATTTTCCAAGGTGGTTGTACCAGTTTACATTCCCATCAGCCGAATGCCAGTTGCTCCACATCCTCGCCACACTTGTTATGATGTAATTTTAGATATTCTATTAGGTAAGTACAGGAATCTTGTTATGGTGTTAATTTTGGATTTCCCTAAACTATTTATGTTGAGCATCCTTTCATGTGCTTATTTGCCATCTATATATGCCCTGTAGTACAATGTTGAACAGAAGTAGTGAGAAGGAACATCTTAATCTTTTCCTAATTTTAGAAGGAAAGCATTCAGTCTTTCACCTTTAAGTATGATGCTAGCTGTAGGTTTTTCAGTAGATGTCTTTTATCACATTGAAGAAGTATACTTTTACTCCTACTATGATGGGATTTTTTTTTTTTTTTAGGTTTTGGCTGGGGCTGAGTGTCACATGTCGCTTCTGACACCACTTGTCAGGGCCCAGGACTGGCCAGGTCTTGGGCCTGGCTTAACTAGGTTCCAGACGCGAACCGCTAAGTTACCTTGCTCAGGTCTCTAAAGTGCCTGAGGGCTATCTACTTTAGCTGGAGAGAGAGAGAGAGACTTACAGAGAGTAAAGCAGTTTTCTTAGAATAGATAGATCTTAGTCTTTAGTGGAGCTTGGTCATCTTCAGCAGAGAGACGCCATGCTGGCGTTCTGCAGGCAGGAGAGGAGACAGAGTCAGAGTAAGCGGGTCCTTGATAGAATGCGCATGCTCCCGACTGCCTTCTCCTCCAGCCTAATATAAGGCTGATCTCGTGCCTCTCAACACCACAGATGTAGAGACTGCCAATTCACCAATGCTCTCAACTCGCGTGCTCTCATGCTTGTTAGCAGAGCTAAATCCCTCTCCATGCCCTTTTCACCAAAATGTTCCATTATTGAGCTATATATACAGGTATTTCTTATAACTCTCACTACTTCTAGCCATAGGCTATATGGGCTGCAGCAGCTGTGTTTGAACCCGCCACCTATGGTATATGGGACCAGCGCCCTACTCCTTTGAGCCACAGGCGCCACCCTTTTGATGGAATTTTTTATCAGAAAATTTGGATTTTGTCAAATTATTGCATTAAATCTACTGAAATGATCAAAAATATTTTTAATCTGCTAGTGACATTGATTTTGAATGTTAAATCAACTTTGCACTCCTGAGCTAATCTCTACTTTGTCATGTATTATTATTTTTGTATATTATTGGATTTCTTTTTATAAAATTGTGTTGAGAAAATTTGCATCTATGTTCATGAGGGATCTTTATCTATAGTTTCCTTTCCCTTGAAGGTTGTTTTATGGTTTCTGT
Organism: Perodicticus potto; assembly: GCA_963574655.1. Classification (NCBI taxonomy): domain Eukaryota; kingdom Metazoa; phylum Chordata; class Mammalia; order Primates; family Lorisidae; genus Perodicticus; species Perodicticus potto. Next base: position 2,471 of record CAUYRH010071383.1, read on the forward strand.
ATCACAGTAATGCTCAATCATAGAATGATTTGGAAAGTATTCCTTTCTCTCCAATATTTGGAAAGAGTTTATGTAGAATCAGTATTGTTTCCCTATTAAATATATGATACAATTCCCCCAGTAAAGTCATTTTCCTTTTGCCTGCTCTATGTTTCATATGAACTTTAGAATCAGTTTGTCAGTTCCTACAAAAATGCCTGCTCACGTTGCAATTGGCATTACAATGAGTCTATAGATCAATCTGGACAGAATTACTTATGATAAATACTTTTGCTTTATCCATATCTGAAAAAGTACTTTGCTTTTTAAGAAATTTTATAAATTAAACCTTTTGTTTTTATATAATAGTAGATTCGCATGCACTTGTTAAGAAATAATACAGAGAAATCTTATGTATCCTTTACCAAGTTCCTCAATGGTAGCATCTTGAAAATTGTTTGATACAGAATATTTTCATTATCACAAGGATTCCTCATGTTTCATTTTTGTAGCCACATTCATTTCCCCTCCTCCCACTTGCCACACTGCCCCTCCGACCCCTGGCAATCACTGATCTGTTCTTCATTTCTATAATATTGCTATCTTAAGAATAGCAATCTTAAGATTATCTTATCTTAAGATTATCTTAAGATTATATAAATGGAACAGTGCAGTCCATAACCTTTTGGGATTGGCTTTTCTCCCACACAGAATAATTCTTTGTAGACTCATTAAAGTTGTCACATTGTATCAATAATTCATTCCTTTTTATTGCTGATAGTATTCCACAGCATGAAGGTGGAATTTATGTGGGTTCACATTTTACACTTCAGTCCATGATCTATTTTGAGGTGATGTTTGTATAAAGCAATTTGTTTAACCATTAACAATTGAAAGATGGCTGGGTTGTTTGGACCATTATGCATGAAACTGCTATAAGTATTTGTATACAGGTTTCATACTCAGGAAAAAAGTTGCTGGGTGGTATGGTATTATAATTATATGTTTAAAAAAACTGTCAGCTGTTTTACAGAGGGACTGTACCATGTAACATTCCCACTAGCAATGTATGAGTGATTCAGCTTCTCCACAACCAGTCAATAATTGGCTTTGTTGCTGTTTTTTTAAATTTCAGTCTTCTTATTGCTTCTTATTTTATTTTATTTCATCATATTAAGAGAGTACAATGTCTTGGTTACATAAATTGCTTTTGTACTGTTTGAGTCAAATTTATAAGTGTGCCCATCAGCCAAATAGTATGCATTGTACCCATTAGGTGTGAATAAAGGGATAGGTAAATTTATTTCTTACTTCTTATGTTTTCAGCCATTCTGATACATGTGTAGTGATATTGCAGTCTCACTTTGTTTGCATTACTCCAACAGCTAAATGATGTTCAATGTCTTTTCAGGTGCTTATTTTGCATGTGTATGTTCTCTTTGGTGAAATGTCTATTCATAACTTTTGTCCATTTTATAATGGATTATTTACTGTTGATTTTTTAGAGTTCTTTATATATTATAGATACTACTGCCTTGGGTTTGCAAAGATTTTAAAGATTTCTCTCAGTCTGTAGCTTGTGTTTTCATCCTCTCAACAGGGTCTTTTGCAAAACAATTGTTTAATTTTGATAATGTCCAGTTTATCAGTATTTTTTTCTTTTATGGACCAAGCTTTTGATGTCTTCACTGCCCCTTTTTCCTAAACATTTTTTCCTGTTTTTTTTTTCCTAAAATTTATATGGGCTCACACTTTACACTTAAATCAATGCTCTATTTTGAGGTGATATTTCTATAAAGCATGAAGTGTAAGTCAAAGCAATTTCTTTTCGCCTATAGAGTCAATGTTTTTCACCCCATTTGTTGCAAAACTATGCTTCCTCCATTAAATTGGTTTAGCATTTTTATGAAAAAGCAGTTGATCACTTTTGTGTGAGTCTATTTCTGGGTTCTCTATTCACTTCCATTGACCTATGTTTCTATTCTCCTACCAACACCAAGCAGTATTGACGATTATTGCTATATGATACATAAATCTTTAAATCAGATAGATGGACTCCTCCACTTTTTTCTTTTTCAAAATTGGTTTAACTATTATAGTCCCATTCCTTTTCCATATAAATTTAAAAATAATCTTGTCTATATCTAAAAAAATTTTGCTAAAATTGCAATGGGAATTGTATTAAATCTATATTTAAATTGGGGATAATTTGCCTCTTTATTATAGCAAGTCTTGTAGTCCATGGTCAACTGAGACACTTTTTATTGAAGTAAAATTAGTGTCATTTAGTATATTCACAATGTTGTACAACAGCCATCTCTATCTAGTTCCAAAACATATTAATCACTTTAAAAAGAAATCTTGTCTTCATTATGTAGTCACTCCCCATTCCTCATTCCTTCCAGCCCACTCTGCTTTCTGTCCTGATGAACTCATGTATTTTGGATATTTCATATAAATAAAACCATACAATATGTGGTCTTTTGTATCTGGCTTCTTTCACTTAGCATGATGATTTCAAGATTCATCCATGCTATAGCATGTGTCAGTACCTCATTCTTTTTTATGTTTGTGTGTATATGCCACAATTGGTATATCCATTCATCTGTTGATGGACATTTTCATTTTTTGGCTACTGAAACTAGTACTGCTATGACTATTTCTGTACAAGTATTTAGAGTACTTCTTCTGTCTTCATTTTTGAAAAATATTTTCACTGGATATATAACTCTACATCATCAGTCTTTTTTTTTTTTTTACTACTTCAAAGATGTTAGTCCACTATCTTCTCACTTGTATTGTTTCTGAAAGAATCCTTAAAAACCTTAATTTTGGTCCTTGGTCCATAACGTATCATTTTTGTGTGGCTGCTTTTAAGATCTTCATTTTATATCTAGTTCTGAGCACTTTATGATGTTCCTTGGTCTAATTTTGTTCATATTCCTTTATTTGTGGGTTTGGGAGATTTTTGGTTTTTATAAAATTTGGAACATTTTAGGCCACTATTTCACTGTGTTTCTTCTCTTTATGCTACAATAATTACAGTAGAACCTCTGTGAGTTGACCACCAAAGGGACTGTAACAAATCAGTCAACATTTGGAGGTGGTCAACATAAAGAACTAGGCCTAATGTACATGTGGTGCATGTCCAGTCTATGAAAATTAGATCAACTTAAGGAGGTGGTCAATGTAGGGAAGTGGTCAACTGTGGAGATTCTATTGTATATATTAGACTACTATAAGTTGTCCTACAGCTCACTGATGTGCTTTTCATTTTCTTGCAAAATTTTTTTCTCTGTGCTTCATTTTGCTTAATTTCTATTGCCATGCCTTCAAGTTCACAAATTTTTCTTCTCCAAAGTCTAATATTCCACTAATAACATTCATTACATTTTTATCTCACTTCCCACTTTGTAATTTTTATAACTACAAATTTGGGCCTAGTCTTTTTTCAGTCTTCTTTGTCTCTCAACTTTTTTATCATATGGAATAGTTAGTTATAATAGCTATTTGATTATCTTTGTCTGCTAATTGTAACATCTATGTCAGTTCTGGATTAGTTTCTATTGATTTCTTTTCTTTTCTTCATCCTAAATTCAAGTTTCCTTTTTCCTGTATGCCTGGTAATTTTTTTTTGGGGGGGGGAGTGCCAGACCTTGTGAATTTTACCTTTTTGAGGGTTGGTTATTTATGTATTTCCATAATATTCTTAAGCTTTTTTTCTGGGATGTGGATAAATTACTTAGGAATATTTTGATCCTTTTAGGTCTCGCTTTTGTAATTTGTTAGGTAAGGTAAAAACCATGTTTAATGTAAGATTAACTGTTCCTCATTACTGAGGCAAGAACTTTGGATATAATACTCCATGTATTATAAGATGTTGTAGTTAGCTTGTTAAGAGTGGGCATTATTACTGTCTTTATGTGAATACCATTTACTACTTATTCTAATCCTCTCAGGTGGCTCTTTCTTCAGTCCTGGTTAGTTTCTTTGCACACATGCACTGCTCCGTACTCAGCTAAATACTTGCCGGGAAGCAGAGGCGAACCTCTGCAGATCTTTAAAGTAATATCTCCATGAGTTCTCTCCTCTCAAGGAATCTGTCTTGTGAACTCAAGCTTCCTTGGTACTTTTAGACCCTCAGCCAAGAGTCTTTTTAGTTACAAAGTCCACCATTTCCTACTTGGTTTCCTTCAATTACTACAGGCCACAAACTCACTCAAGGTAGTAATCTGGGCAATAATGAGCTTCACCATATTTCTTGTTTGTTCCTTATGGATCATTTTCCTTCATTGCCTGAAATCCAGCATCTTGAAAATAATTGTTTCATATATTTTTGTCCAGTTATTTAGTTGTTTCAGGCAAGAGGATAAATCTGGTCCCTATTACTACATCTTGGCTGGAAGCAGAACTCTGGCACTTCAAAAAGTCACTATTCTCTTTCCAAGTATATTATTTCTTATTTGGGCACATTCCTTTCTAGTGGCTTCTTCTCATCACTTCCTGGAAGTCCTTAGTCTTTTACAGCTTGAGGCTATTCAAATTTTTTTTGGATATCAATTTAAAAGACTGTTAGAAACTAATAATAGATTATATTGTTAAATCAGTTAGGGAATGATATGTTTATTGGGTAACCCCTTTATACCATTCTAAAATCCTTTTAGTTTCTTCTTACTCCAGACACTACTGCAGCAAACAGTTCCATTCAAACTTTGGCTTCACACAGATGCACTTGGACAATGCCTCTCCTCTGCTGGTGTCATACACTTCTCACTTACTCTCTGGGGCTTCTTTGATTCTATCAGTAGGAACATCTTCTGCATTCAAACATGGACAACCAGGAGATGTAAGAGAATTTAACACATATGGAACCACTCTTGACCAATGGGGAAGGAGGCAGTAGATAAACTATTTCCCCCTTTGATCCTTGAGCTGACAGTGATGAGACTCATTTCTTAACATTTTACAGAAGATTTCAAGTGGATTGAGCATCAGTCTTCTATAGTGGGTGCCCAGCTCTCTTTATGCTTGAATTGGCTCTTTTCCTCCTTCCCTATTCCATTCTGCTTCTTGTGAACACATTCTTCCTGGAATTACACCCCTAAATAAACTGTCCAGTAGCCTTAATCTTAGGATTTGTTCTCAGGGTAAGCCTGACTAAGATGGTAAACCATATATTTATATTTACATGTATATACTCATATAATTATCTAGTTTGGGTGTAGTTATGCAACAATACTTTTGAAAACTAAAGTGAAATCAAGTAATAGTACCTATAATATTTCTCAAAATTTGCTGCAAATAAATGATGAGTTTTAAAAATCAAACTAAAAAAATAAAATTCAAATATTTATTGAGTGCTGACTATAGTAAGGCATCATGCTGAATACCATGGAAACTAGCAAAAAGTATAATGCACATGTAGCCAAAGAGAAAAATGTTTAGCAGGATGTTTATTTTTAAAATATAAAACTAGAACACTACCAACTAAAAATTATATATGACACTACTAAAAAAGAGTTACATCTTTTACTTTTGTCTTGAAACAACTACAAAACAGACAAAAACATATGAAACTACAGTTTTCAAGGCATTGGACATCAACCAATGAGACAAAGGAAGATAGGAGACAGGAAATAAATGAGCCATATGGACAGTCTGGAGAGAATCTTTAAAGTACAGAGAGAAGAATATTAAGCAAAACTTAACAACCTCCCTGAGTTAAGTAAATAGAGCTTGGAGTCCAAGGAGGCCAAGGAGACTGGAGCTCTCACGGCAGAGTTATGGAAAAGAAAGATATTTAAAGATAGAACTCCAAATATCCATACAAAGTCTTCCACCTTGAGTCAAGTCAAAATGGATTTGAATCTTCCACTGAGTATTGATCAGCATATGCATGTGAGGAAAAAACTTAAGGCCAAGAAGAGAATCAGCCAAAAAAAAACTCCTCCGAGGTCCCATAAAGCCAAAATAGTTCCTTATATTAATTCTCAATTGCTATGTGACAAATTACCATAGACTTAGTGGCTTAAAAAATACCCATTTATTAGTTTACAATTTTTTTTAAAGTCAGAAGTCCAAACATGGGTTAGCTAAATCCTCAGCTCAAGGTCTAACAGGTTGTTGCCAGTGTGTCGGATGGGCTAAGTTCCTTTCCGGAGGCTTTGGGGCAGAGTCCATTTCAAAGCTCATTCAAGTTATTAGCAGAATTGAGATCTCTTCAGTCGTAGGACTGAGGTACCATTTCCTCACTGGCTATTAGCAGGAGTTGCTCTCATCCTAGAGGGTGATCTTAGGTTCTTGCAATGTGGTCCTTTTCATCTTCAAAACCATCAAAGGAGAATCTCTCTCATGTTGAATCCTTTGAATGCTTTAAATTTCTTTTGTCAAGAAGCACCTACTCCTGTTTAAGGACTCATCAGATTGCATCAGGTCCACCCAGGGTAATCAGTCTTAACAACAACTGTGTCATGTAACGTAAGTTAATCATAGTGGTGACTGTCTCATCACATTTACATTTACAGTTCACAACCACATTCAAAAGAGAAGGGATTATATAATAGTGTAGGTCACTGGGAAACATCTTAGAATTCTGCATACCATATTCTTACTCCCACTAGTCAGAGCCAAAATATTTTATTAATGATGAGGAACTGGGTAAAGTACTAAGAAAGGTATGCCTCAATATTAGCCCTAAACTGAAGGCTGCTTTCATCCTGCTTAACAAAGCTTAATAACATGACCTGAAAAAAGAAGCTATTTCCAAGTAACTTAACCATATACAGAACAAAGCTCAAACTCTTTATAAGAATACAAATATATTCAGTGTCCCAAAAGGTAAAAGTATAAATGTCTGGCATATAATTAAAAAATTACCAAGCATGCAAAAAATCAGGAAGATATTATTCACAATAAAGAAAAAAATCCATCAATCAAAATAGATACAAATCATATAGATGACAGAATTAGTAGACAAGGACATTAAAGCCATTAGTATATCTTTGTTCCATGTATATAAGAAGCTAGAGAAAAGAAGGACCATGTTAAGTAGAGACATGAAAGACAAAAAGATCTAAATCTAACATGTACAATAAAAGAGATGAAAAATACAGTGGATGGGATTAATGACAGATTATATATTGCAGAAAAATATATTAAGAACTCGGAAGACCCAGCAAAAGACAATATCTAAAATGAAACACACAGAAAAAATTAAAAGAATGAAAAAGGGGTGAACAAAGCATTGGTGAGCCATGGAACAACATAGCCTAATACACATATAATAGGAGTCATCAACGGAGGAGACAGAGAGGGGTAGGAACTAACAAAAGCCCCTGAAGAAAATATGGTCCCTAATTTTTCAGATTTTATAAACACTATAAATCTAAACATCCAACAAACTCAACAAACATCAAGCACAAGAAAAGTATCCCAAGGCTCATCATAAACAAATTATTTAAAAGTAATGATAAGTAGAAAATGTTGCAATTAGCTAAAGAAAAAACATGCATTACATATAGAGCAACAAAATTAAAGTTGATAGATTACTTGTGTGAAAAAATCTAAGATAAAAGTGAGAATAGTAACTTATTTAAAATAGGGGAATAATGTAACTAGAAAACAGAAAGAAGAGACAAGATGGCTGACTAGAGGCAGCTTTCACCAGAACCTGCCGTCCAGGAGGAGGAAAATTGGACTGAAATGAACTCAGAGCAGTTAAAATTGGGAGGTAGATTGCAAGGAGAAGAAATTAAGGTGCTCAGCAACCCCACTGAGACAAATAGCAAGAACCAAAGGAGAAAGAGGAAGGGAGAGAGAACTAAGGACAGTAATGGAGTGGACCAGACTCAGAGGAGCCTAGCACTGAATAGAAGGGTAAAGGGGAACCTCTCCCCCACCTGGGGGCTCTCCTGAGTAGCAGTGAAACACAGGATCTCTTACCCCACGGGAGAGGGCCAGGAGGAGCAAAAGACCCCATTTTCCTGCACCTAGGAGTATCCTCCTCTGGGTATTCCTCCTGCCAGGCACTACACTGAGCAATTTTGGCTGCAACAGCTTTGTGGCCACAGCCCATACCCCATCGTTCTTTCATTGAGACTGCCTCCTGAAGAGGCCTGCTTCCCTGTGCAGGCGAGTTAATGTGCTAGTTCAGCTCTGACTTCTTGCCCCACCACCAGGCGCCAGAAAACACGAAGGAGCTTTGGACCCTACCCAGCCCTCATAGCAATGCTGAAGCAAGGGTTACAGAGGCCATGCTCTCTGTCACAGGCAACTAGAGAGATCCATTGCAGGCCACAGGAGGAAAGGGAGACAACTCCTGCCCTTTCAACATATCTGATAGAAACTCTGAGGGACCTCTGCATAGCCTGGTGAACTGGGAATGCCCTGCCCCCACTGAGAGGAAGCTGTGGGTCAACGGTCAACTGCACTAACATTAGCCAGGCAGGGTTTCTTCCTCAGAATTTGTCTACTGCTGGGGGAAACTCTCCCTACTCTGCAGAAAGGCTCAGCGGGCCCCTCCTGAAGGTTCAGCTGACAGCACCACCTGCTAGCTTGGAGAGGGGTGGGCCTGGCCTCAGGTGAACCTGCTGTGAGAAATTCTGGGAAGCAGATGGAAACCCATGGATTCCCCTCCCACAACCATAAGCAAAAGCCATGGCATTATGAATCTGTTATGGGGTGGGGCTTCAGCGAAAACTACAAATTTTTGAATTTGTTGGCTGGGCAGAGTTAGCACTCTGGCCTCCCCTCTAGCCTCCTCTCTCCCTCCTCTTCTATCCTTCATTCTGGACTACAGTTGTGTTTTATCATTCATATGAAAGTGTGGGTGATTATATATTGGTTTCATAATAGTACTGAGTACATTGGATATTTTTCTTCCATTCTTGAGATACTTTGCTAAGAAGAATATGTTCCAGCTCCATCCATGTAAACACAAAAGATGTAAAAGACCTTGAACAGACCAGCATCAAGCTCTGAAATTATAATAACAATTAAAAATCTGCCAAGGAAGAAAAGTCCTGGACCAGACAGCTTTACACCAAAATTCTACCAAACCTTCAAAGAGGAGCTCATGCTTATATGATGGAACATATTCCAAAAGATTGAGAAGGATTGTACCCTCCCCAACTACTTCTACAAAGAAAATCACCACCCTTATACTAAAACCAGGATTAGATCCAACAAAAAAGAAAACTACAGACTGAAATCATTTATGAATATTGATACAAATTTTTTCAATAAAATCCTAGCAAACAGAATACAGCTACACATTAAAAAAAATTATGCATCATGATCAGATGGGCTTTATTACAGAGGTACAAGGTTGGTTCAACATAATTAAATCCATAAATGTAATTCACATAAATAGAAGTAAAAACAAAAACCATGTGATCCTTTCAATAGATGCAGAAAAGGCATTTGACAAATTTCAGCATCCTTTTCTGACAAGAACACTTAAGAAAATAGGCATAGATTAGACATTTCTTAAATTGATAGAAGCCATCTACAACAAACCCATAGCCAACATGCTTAATGGAGTAAAACTGAAAGCACTTCCACTTAGAATTGGAACCAAAGAAGGATGTCCACTACTATTCAACATGGTGCTGGAAGTTCCAGCCAATGCGATCAGGCAAGAGAAGGATATCAGAGATAGTCAAATGGGAACAGAGAAGGTCAAACTCTCTCTCTCTCTGCTGATGATATGATCTTATATTTAGAAAACCCCAGGGACTCAACAAAAAGCTTCTGGAAGTGATCAAGAAACACAGTAACATCTCAGAATATAAAACCAATGTCCACAAATCAGTAGCCTTCATCTATGTCAATAACAGTCAAGCTGAGAATCAAATCAAAGATACAATTCCCTTCACAGTAGCTTCAAAGAAAATTAAATACCTGGGAATATACCTAACGAAGGACATGAAAGATCTCTACAGAGAGAGCTATAAAAACCTTGATAAAAGCAATAGCAGAAGATGTTAACAAATGGAAGAACATACCATACTCATGGCTGGGAAGAATCAAAATTGTAAATGTCCATACTACCCAAAGTGATCTATAAATTCAATGCAATACCCACCAAAACACCAACACTATACTTTGAAGAGCTTGAAAAAATAGTACTTCATTTCATATGGAACCAGAAAAAAACCTGAATAGCCAATGCGATTCTAAGAAATAAAAACAAATCTGGAGGCATCATGTTATCAGACTTCAGGTTATACTATAAGTCTACAGTAATCAAAACAGCATGGTACTGGTAAAAAAAAATGCAGATATAGATCTATGGAATAGAATAGAGAACCTGGAGATGAACCCAGGCACATATTATCATCTGATTTTCAATGAACTGAACAAAAGCATACAATAGGGAAAAGAATCCCTATTTAATAAATGGTGCTGGGAGAACTGGTTAGCCACATGTATGAAACTGAAACTTGACCTGCATCTTTCACTATTTACAAAAAATTGGTTCTTATTGAATAAAAGATTTAAATTTAAAACATGAAACAGTAAAAACTCTAGAAGAAAGTGTGGGAAAAACTCTTGAAGATATTTGTCTGGGAAAAAGTTTTATGAAGAAGACTCCCTTGGCAATTGCAGCAACACCAAAAATAAATAAATGAGACCTGATCAAGTTAAAACACTTCTGCACAAATAAGGATACAACAACTAAAGCAAACAGACAACTTTCAGAATGGGAGAAGATATTTGCATGCTACTAATCTGACAAAGGGATGACAACTAGAATCTACAGAGAACTCAGACACATCAACAAGAAAAGAGCAATCAATCCCATTTATAAGTGGGCAAGAGACTGGAACAGAACCTTCTCTGAAGAAAACAGACAAATGGTGAACAAACACATGAAAAAAATGCTCATTGTTCCTAATCATCAGAGAAATGCAAATCAAAACCACCTTGAGATATCACCTAACTCCAGTGAGAATAACCCACATCACAAAGTTTCAAAGCTGCAGATGCTGATGTGGATGTGGAGAGAAGAGAACACTTTTACACTTGGTGGGACTGCAAACTAATATAACCTCTTTGGAAAAAAGTGTGGAGAATCCTTAAAAAGCTAAAAGTAGACCTTCCATTTGATCCCACAATCCCATTACTGGGTATCCATCCAGAAGAAAATCAATCATTTTACCATAAGGACATTTACACTAGAATGTTTATCATAGTTCAATTCATAATCTCCCAAGTGTCCAGTAACTCATGAATGGATTAATAAACTGTGGTATATGTATACCATGGAGTACTATTCAGCCATAAGTAAATGGTGACTTTACATCTTTTGTATTAACCTGGATGGAGCTGAAGATCATTCTTCTTAGTCAAGTATCACAAGAATGGAAAGGCAAATATCCAATGACTCAATACTAATATGAAACCAATAGAAAAACAACTATAGGCCCACGTAAAAGAAAAACACAATTAAATTTAAGTAGAAGGGTGGAGGAGAAGGGAGAGGGGAGAAGGGGAGAGGGAGGAAGATTGATAAATTCTCACCCAGTGGGCACAATGTAAGGGTATGCAGCACACCCTCCCAGGTGAAGGGCTCAACTACACCTTGGCCTGCCTGACAAATGCAAACAATGTAACCTAATTGTTTGTACCCTGATATTAATCTGAAATAAAACCAAAAAGAAACTTTCGACTTAGGCATTTGTACCTTGTGATATTATATTTCTAATATGGAAGCAAAATAAAGGTCTTTGAGACATTTAAAAGGAAATAAAATCATTCATCACCAACTGACTCACACTACAAAAAAGTTAAAGGAAGTCTTTTAGGTAGAAGAAAAATGATACCAGATGGTAATATGGTTCTGTACAAAGAAATAAACAGCACAGGAAATGGAAACTACATTACCTTTTTCTTGTTATTTAAATCTCTTTTAAAAATAATTGACTATGCCTGGTGCAGTGGCTCATGTTTGTAATCCTAGCATTCTGGGAGACTGATGCAGGTGGATTGCTTAAGCGCAGGAGTTTGAGGCCAGCCTGAGCAAAAGCGAGACCCTGTCTCTAAAAACAGTTGGGCATTGTGGTGGGTGCCTGTAGTCCCAGCTACATAGGAGCTGAGGCAAGAGGATCACTTGAGCCCAGAGTTTGAGGTTGTTGAGAGCTGTGACACCATGGCACTCTACCAAGGGTGACAAAGTGAGAATCTGTCTCAAAAAAAATAATTGTCTATCAAACAAAAATAGGTATGCAGTGTGGGGTTTAAAACATATATAATACTAAAGTATATAACAATAGCACAAAATTTAAGGGGAACAAAATAGAAATTTAGGCAATCTCTGAGTTACAAACATCCAACTGATGTATGATTCAAACTTACAAACAGACGCTATTCCAGGTAGGAGGTAAATATACTTGTTCCAACTTACATACAAATTCAACTTTAGAGCAAACCTATAGAACCTATCTCGTTTGTAACCCAGGGACTACCTGGATACTATTTTAAGATTACTGTACTACAATATACCACACCTTTACTAGAAGGTAGATTGTGCTAAGTTAAAGGCATGTACTGCAAACTCTAAAGCTGCTAATATAGTAACAAACTCAAGCGTTATAGTGAAGGGGTTCCGAATAAGTTAGTATGGCATAAAAATTATTTTGAGTTGAAGGCATTTGAGTTTCTGAAATGTCTTCTCGGCCTAAAACTACAGCCTTCCAGAAGAACTCAATCATCATAAATCCCTCACAGATACAACTCTAACCTTCTCTTCTCAGATGAGAAGTTGGCAGCCACACCCAAAGAGACATTGTTACGAAACTATCCTATCTTCTATCTCTTCTCTTAAGGACCCATCTATCTTTCCAAAAAGGCATCTGTTTCTGCATAAGTACCCTTTCTGTCTCCCTTCTAGTAAGTCATTTGCTCTCCCATAAGTATCCCCTTCCCCCATCTCCTATTAACGTGGTTTATAAACCCCAAATTCTAACTGCCTCCGTGTGTCACAATTTTTGTAAACTTTCAAATGTATGTACATCATTAATTATTTTTTCTTTTGTTAATCTGCCTTTTTCTGCTTAATTTGAAGACTCCAATAACTAAACATAAAAGTGTAGAGAAAAAGTTTTTCTCCCCAACAATAGCTAACAATAGAACAAAAGAGATAAAATAGAATCATAAGAAAAAATTTATTCCTGTAAAAGGAGGAAAAAAAATAGAAGAAAGAAACCAAAAGTTGGACAAATAGAATCAAATAGCAAGAAGATAAACTTAAATCTAATAAATTTAATAGTTACATGAAATGCACCAATTAAAGGGCAGTCAAGCTGGATAAAAAAAGGAAGACTCAACTAAATACTGCCTAGAGAAAAGATACTTCAAATATAAAAACACATATAGGTTAAAAGAAAAAAATGGAAAATAATATATTATGGTAACACCAATGAAAAGAATACTGCAGTTGCTTTATTATCAAATGATGTAGATTTCAGAGCAGAGCATATTACTAGGAATAAGGAAATTCATTACATAATGATAACGAGGTCAATTAATGTAAAGGACATAATAGTATTAAACATTCATGCAGCTATTAACAGAGTTTCGAAATACGTGAAAGCAAAAGCTGACAGAACTGTAAGGAGAAATAGATAAAATTACAATTATAGTCAGAAATTTCAATATCTCTTCTTAATAATTGTTGGAACAAGTAGACAGAAAATCAGTAAGGGTATAGATTTGAATAACTTGACCTAATTGACATTTATAGATCACTCCACAGAAGAAGCACAGAATATAAATTCTTTTCAAGTGCACCTGGTACATTTACCAAGATAGCCAATATTCTGGATCATAATGCTAATCTCAACAAATTTAAAGGTATACACGTCATACACCTACATTCTCTGACCATTTTGGAAAATATCCAGATGTTTGAAACTAAATAACACATTTCTAAACATAACCTGTAGATCAAAGAATAAATCAAAAGGAAATAAGAAGTAACCTCATGAATAACTAAATAAAAATGAAAATACAACATATAGAAATTTGTGGAATGTCACTAAAGCAGTATTTAGAAGGCTTTTACAGCACTGAAAGCCTATATTAGAAAAGACAAAAGACCCAAATCAATGACATCAGCTTCTACCCTAGGAAACTAGAAAAAAGAAAAAAATAAACTGAAAGTAAATAGAAGAAAGGAAATAACAATGATGAGAGCAGAAATCAATGAAATAAAAAGCAGAAAAACACCAGAGAAAGTTAATGAAATAAGCAAGATGCTTGTTTGAGAAAATCAATAAAACTAATTAATCCCTAGGCAGACTGATGTTGGTGGTGGTGGGGAGAATAGAGAAGTTACCAATATCAGGGAAGGAAGAGGAGACATCACTAAAAATTCTTTAGTTGCTAAAAGGATAAGAATTGATATTATGTAAAACTTAATGCCAATACAGTCAACAAAGATGAAACAGACAAATTCTTTTAAGGACACAAACTATCAAAGCTGACCACCAAAAAAATATATAATGTGAATAGCCCCATATCTACTAGAGGAATTGAGGATGTAGTTTTTGTTAAACCTTTCTGCAAAGCAAACTGCAGCCCCCGATTGTTTCATTGGTTAATTCTACCAAATGTTTGAGGAAGGAACAATGTCAAATTCTACACAAACTCTTCCATAAGACTGAAAAGAAATATTTACTAATTCATTCTCTGAGGCCAATATTATCATGAAACCAAGACCAAAGATGTGACAACAAAAGAAAACTACAAATTAATACCCTTCAAGGTTTACCATAGGAGAAAATTTTAAAATAAAATTTAGCAAACTGAATACAGCAATATAAAAGAAGGATAACACATCACTACCTGCTAGGGTTTATTCCAGTAATGCACAGTTGGTTAATATTCAAAAATCAATGTCACTTTCAATTAAAAAGTAGAGAAAGAACTTGAGCAGACATTTAAGACAATACACAAATAGTCAACAAACACATGAAAAGATGTTCAACATCTTTATGGAAATGCAAGTCAAAAACATAATGAGCTATCAGGTCACAGCTACTAGGATAGTCATAATTTTGAAAAATGGGGAAAAAAAGCATTAGTGAATATTTGAAAACATTAGACCTGCTTACATCACAGGTGGGAATGTGAAATGGTTCGCTATGGAATGCAGTTTGACAGTTCTTCAAAAAGTTAAACATAGAATAATCATATGACCCAATAATTCCACTCTTAGGTATATACTTAAAAGAACTGAAAACTAGAACTCAAATAAATACATGTGCATGCACGATCATAGCAGTACTATTCACAATAGCAAAAAGATGAAAACAACCCAAATGTCCATTCATGCATGAATGGATAAATAAATTATAGTATATCCATAAAACAAAATATTATTCAGTCACAAAAGAATGAAGTACCATAAATGCTACAACATACATGAACATCAAAAACATTATACTAGTGAAAGAAGCCATGTACAAAAGTTACCTATTGTGTAATTCCATTTAAATAAAATACTTAAGAGTAGATGACTTCATGGAGACAGAAAGAAGACTAGTAGTTTCCAGGGAATGAGGGCAGGAGGTAATAAAGAGTGAATGCATAATGAGTATGATGTTTCTTTTTAGGTTGATAAAAATGTTTTGTAACTAGAGGTGGTGGTTGTACAACATTATGAATGTATTAAATAAGTGGTCCCCAACCTTTTTGGCACCAGGACCTGGTTTCATGGAAGACAACTTTTCCACAGACCAGTGTGGAGTCAGACCTCTTTGCTAATGACAGATAATCTGTATTTGCAGCCTTTCTACCTTAGACCATTAGGCATTAGAATCTCAAAAGGAGTGCACAACCCAGATCCTTTGCATGTGCAGTTTACAGTAGTGTTCATGCTCCTATGAGAATCAAATACTGCCACTGATCTGACAGGAGGCAGAGCTCAGGCAGTGATACAAGCAACGGAGAGTGACTGTAAATGCAGATGAAGCTTTGCTTGTTTTCCCACCACTCACTTCTGGCTGTGCAACCCACTTCTGGAGCCAGTCCATAGCCCAGGAGTTGGGGATTGCAGTACTAACAGCCATTGAATTTTAAACTTTTAAATGGTTAATTTTATATAATATAAATTTCATCTTAATAAAATTTTTTCAGAATTATCATTTACTATATTAACAAAATTTTAAAAGAAAAATTATATGATCACCTTAATAGATGTGGTGAAAACAAAATTTAATGAAATCTAATATCCATTGCTGATAAAATCTCTCAGCAAAGCAGAAATGGGAGATTCCCAAGTCTGATAAAGGATAGCTACCAACACCCTACAACTAACATCATTAACAGTGAAAACTGAATGCTTTCCTTCTGAGTTCAGTGACAAGAAAGGTATGTCCACCCTCACCACCTCTATTCAACATTGGAGTGGAGATTTTAGCTAGCGCAATAAGATAACAAAATGAAATGAAATAAAAGGCATCCTTATTTGAAATAAAGAAGTAAAATTTTATTCATAGACTTACATCATCTCTGTGAAAAATATGATCATCTGTGATCATCTTGTTGAACTGTCTATGCAAAAAATCTGATGATATCTACAAAAAGCTCTAAGACTAGTTAATGAGTTTATTAAGGTTGAAGGATATAAGATCAATGTACAAAAATCAACTGTATTTCTATCTTTTAGCAACAATCAAATAAAAATTTTCAAAAGTTGCCACTTAGGGCAGCTCCTATGGCTCAAAGGAGTAGGGCGCTGGCCCCATATGCCAGAGGTGACAGGTTCAAACCCAGTCCCGGCCAAAAAAAAAAAAAAAGAAACAGACAAAAATCAAAACAAAACTGGTTTGGGCGGTGCCTGTGGCTCAAAGGAGTAGGGCGCCGGGCCCATATGCTGGAGGTGGTGGGTTCAAACCTAGCCCTGGCCAAAAACCGCACACACACACACAAAAAGTTGCCACTTACATTAGCAGAAACAAATCTGAAATATTTAGGGTATAATCTGTCATTTTTGTACAACACCTGGACACTAAAAACTATAAAACATTGCTGAGAAAAAGAAGACTTAAACAAATGGAATGAAATACTGTGTTCACGGGTCAGAAGACTCAATATTATTAAGATATCAATACTCTTCAAAATTATCCATAGATTCAGTACAATCCCAACCAAAATCCTAGCAGGACTTTAGGATTGACAAGCTAGTACTTGAAAATGCAAAAGGTCTAGAATAGCCAAAACTACTATACAAAGAACAAAGTTGAAGAAATAACACTACCGAATTCAAGATTTATGATAAAGCTCCAATAAATAAGACAGTATAATAATCGTGTAAATTTAGAGACGTAAATCAACAGAACAGAATAGATAGCCAGGCATTGTGGGGGGCACCAGTAGTATCAGTTACTTGGGTGGCTGAGGCAAGAGAATCGCTTAAGCCCAAAAGTTGGAGGTTGATGTGAGTTGTGATGCCACAGCACTCTACCAAGGGCGACAAAGTGAGACTCTGTCTTTGAAAAAATAAATAAAATAAAATAAAATAAAAATAGAACAGAATAGAAAAGCCAGATATAGATCCTTACATAATCAACAACTAATTTTTGATAAAGGCACAAAGACAATTCACTAGAGAAATGGTAGTTTTTTAAACAAATGGTTTAAAACATTTATAAATGTTTTTTATGACAATTAGATATCCATACGCAAAAAAAAAAAAAAAAAAAACCGAAAAACAAAAAACAACTCAGAGCCATACTTCATACTGCACGGATTTCAAAATGGAATTTATAAATGAACCCCAAATGGATTATAGACCTAAATGAAAAATCTAAAACTATAAACCTTTTAGAAGAAAATATAGAAGAAATTTTTGTGACCTTGGTTTAGGCAAAGAGTTATTATTTATAATGCCAACATCACAATCCATAAGACAATAAATTGATAAAATAGATTTCATCAGAATTAAAACCTTCTGCCTTCCAAAAGATCTTGTAAGGTTTAAATGCATTAAGAGAATTATTGAAATTTGAAGATTCCTTTGTGTATCCAAAAAGCAACTTTAACTCTATGCCATCAACAAAAGATATACATAAGCAAAATACTGAAGATGATCAAAATAAAAAAGAGAGAGAGACAATCATAGTCTGAGAGAAAATATTTGAAAAGCATACATCAGATAAGGAACCTCTTATCCAGAATATATAAAGAACTCTCAAAACTCAGTAAGACGAAACTTAAGATACAGTTGTTCCTTGGTATCTGTGGTTAGGATTTGTTCCGACCCACTGCATATATCAAAATCCACAGATACTTAAGTCCCTAGTACCCTCAATGAATCCCCAACAATAAAAAATAAAAATAAAAAATAAAGCTTTAAAGCTTGGTTTTTTCCAGTTTGGGGCTATTAAAAATAAAGCTGCTGTGAAAATTCTTGTGCAAAAAAAAAAAAAAAAAAAAGGCACAATATTTGTATATAACCTATGTACACCTTTCCCTATACTTTAATCATCTATCTTTTTTATAATACCTAATACGATGTAAATGCAATGTAAATAGCTGTTATACTGTATTGTTTAGAAAATAACAAGACTAAAATGTCGTACAGGTTCAACACAGATGCAATTTTTTTTTTTTTTGGTAGAGACAGAGTCTCACTTTATCGCCCTCGGTGGAGAGCCAGGGCTTCACACAGCTCACAGCAACCTCCAGTTCCTGGGCTTAGGCGATTCTCTTGTCTCAGCCTCCCAAGTAGCTGGGACTACAGGCACCTGCCACAACGCCCGGCTATTTGTTTGTTTTTGCAGTTTGGCCGAGGCCAGGTTTGAACCTGCCATTTTTGGTATATGGGGCTGGCGCCCTACTCGATAAGCCACAGGTGCCGCCCAATACAGATGCAATTTTTAAAGAGTAGTTTCCATCCAAGGTTGGTTGAATCCATGGATGTGGAACCAATGGAAATGGAGGGCTGACTGTACTACTACACACCTGTTAGAATTGGGTGAAAGCATGATACCTTTCTTCACTCGCCACCCTATAACAAAAGACATGCTGACAAGAGAAAGGCATACCAAATTTGTTTAATCAAAATTTCATGTGACATGAGCCTTCAGAAATGAAGACCCAAGACCCAAGGGAAGCTATCTATTTTTCTGCTTAGATCCAATGAAGAATGAATAAACATGTAGAAATGTGACTGGACAAAAGGCTATGATCTGATGGTAACAGATTGAGAAGGGAAATCCAGGAAGGTCTGTCTGTTAGGATTCTTCTTGGCCTCTCTGAGCAGAATCTGTTTCCACTGAGGAAAGGACACTTGTCACATGAGGGTCTTCAAGGGAGGAGGAAGGTCAGAGAATGACATCTCCTAAGTTTTATGGTTTGTTTTGGGGAAAAGGAGTTCTAGTTTCTATGACATACTTTAGAAAAGAGGAATTCTAGCTTCTATGACTCACTTCAGGGAGAAAGGAGATGGAGACAGGAGGGCAGGAGAAGGTCAGAGAGACCTTGCCTATGAGGCAATTCTCAGGGCTTCCAATCTCTTTCAGTTCAAAGTGCCATACTTTCGGGTATTGTTTTCTGAATGCCCATGCAAGTACTGATGAAAATGTGGAGGAACTAGAATTTCATATAATGCTGGAAGGAATATAAAATGGTACAATCACTTTGGAAAACAATTAGGTAGTTGCTTAAAAAATTAAACATGTACCAAGCATAGGGTGCAGCCATTCCTCTCCTAGGTATGTACCTAGGAGAAACAAAAGCCTACGTCCATACAAAGACTTGTACGTGAATGTTCACAGCAGCTCTATTTGTAATAGCTAACAACTGAAAACAACCCAAATGTCCATCACCATGTGAATACATTAACTATGGTATATCCATACCATGGACTGCTACTCAGTAATAAAACATTAATACACACCACAATATGGATGAATCTCAGAACAATTAAGTTGCATAAAAGCTCACCAAAAGAGCACACACTGTATAATTCCATTTATTTAAATTTCTAGACAATGCATGCTTATCTATAGTGTTAGAAAGTGCATCTGTCATAGCCTGTGTATGAGGTGTTATAGAGGATGGGGATTTACAAAAGGGAGGGATTACAGACAAATTTAACAGAGTTTAATTGGGCAAAGAATGATTCCTGAATTGGGCAATCCTCAAAACCAAAGAGGTTCAGAGAACTCCACTCCACAGCATGGGCATAGAAGTGAGGTACCGAAACAGCTTGATTAGTTACAGCTCCATATTTGCCTTATTTGAACATGATCTGATCAGTTGGCCACTTGTGATTGACTGAAGCTCAGCTGTTGCAATTGGCTGAGACTTAATTATTTGTTACAAAAGTATGTAGTACTCCTAAATCAGTTTCTGAGTTAGTTCACAGCTCATTATGTTAGGACTCCGCAGCAACCTCAGGCCAAATTTAGTTTAACAATTCATTAACTTGGGTGGCTCCTGTGGCTCATCAAGTAGGGCACTGGCCCCATATACTGAAGGTGGTGAGTTCAAACCCAGCCTCGGCCGAACTGCAAAACAGAAAAATAGCTGGGTGTTGTGGCAGACGCCTGTAGTCCCAGCTACTTGGGAGACTGAGGCACGAGAATTGCCTAAGCCCAGGACTTGGGGGTTGCTGTGAGCTGTGTGACGCCACAGCACTCTACCAAGGGCGATAAAATGAGACTCTGTCTCTACAAAAAACAAAAAACAATTCATTAACTTGATTGGGGTAATGTTTCATGGGAGTATGAAACATGGGCATACGTCAACTCATCAAATTGTACCTTTTATGTCCAGTTCATTGTATGTCAATAAAGCTGTTTTTTTTAAAAAAAAAATACTACTGTTAATAATATGCATGCCAAAGGACTTGAAGAGAAAATTCTCTAAAGAAGATAGGCGCAAGGCCTACAGACACATGAAAAAATGCTCACCATCCTTAATCATCAGAGAAATGCAAATCAAAACTACTTTGAGATATCATCTAACTCCAGTAAGATTAGCCCACATAACAAAATCCCAAAACCAGAGATGCTGGCGTGGATG
>CAUYRH010071384.1:0-18372 GCA_963574655.1 Perodicticus potto
CCCCCGCTCCCGGGGGGTCACCATATTGATGCCGAACTTAGTGCGGACACCCGATCGGCATAGCGCACTGCAGCCCAGAACCCTTGGACTCAAGCAATCCTCCTGTCTCAGCCTCCCGAGTAGCTGGGATTACAGGCACGCGCCACTGCGCCCGGCTCTGAAATGTCTCTATTTGTTTTCACGAACATCTTTTCTCGTTTTCTTAGCTCACCGGGTGTTTTATTTTCTTTTTCTCTAGAGCTATCGAAACTTCTGTGCCATTCGAAGATGTAGATTCAGACAAATACAGCATTTTCCCAGTAAGTATTGTTAAGAATAATTAGATGTTCACTAAACATGGCATTGCTTCCTACATATTTCTTCCCTTTAATAAAACAAGACTGAATTTCACTTGAATGTGTTACAAATTTGATGAACCACACATTATTTCACAATTTTTAAGGACTCGTTGGCGTCGTGAGAATATGTTTGCTATCAAAGTCACTCTTAGGCCCAGAGTCTTTTTTTGTTTCCATTCCCAGCTGGAATTCTCTACAGGGACTGCAGTTATCATGAACGGTGCTGCAAATTATTTTAGAAATTCTTAAACTTACTTTACTTACTTTTTTAAAGAAAGTAAGTAAGTGTGTGTGTGTGTGTGTGTGTGAGATTTAGAGCAGTTAAAATTTCAAGGTATTCTCTGTGAAAGCCGACAAGCAAGTAACATGTCACAAAATCCCAGAAGTTTGGGAGATCTCAGATATTCCACATGGGAATAGAGGAAGTAAAAACATTGTTTGACATTATTGTGACTTTTGACTTTTTTCATGTCAATCAGACCACATATATAAATCCACATAATAAACAGTTTGGCTAGAGAGTGTTACATTACTCAATAAAATGTTCAATCATTTGGCCAAATAAACAATTGCTTTATAGCCTGAGAAGACTGATAAGGTTACTACAAGAATTTCAGGAAGTTGGGGGATTCTGCTGCTGCCGGAGGTGCAGATAGACAAACACATTAACAAACATGTGCACACAGACACACGTGTACACACATGGGCATCTGCAATATTCATACACATAAACATGTAACATGTGCCTCATACATACACTTAGACATTCACACACACACACACACACCTCATACACGGCCACATACGCATCCCCCCAGAGTCACACACAAACACACACAATCGGAGGTACACACACGCCCTGCCACCTGTCTCTGGCCCTGGCTTTATCCTCCATTTCACCTCACACAGCATGTCTTATCATATTAATCTTCATTTTCTTGGTGTTCTTTAGTTTCTCTAGCCTGAGTCTGAATTAAAAACTGCAGATGTTAATAGCATTCAGACAGCTCTGACTAACTTTCCTCCAGAATAACATCAAAACAGGCTGAATACCTCCTGTGTCTGCGCTTCAATTTCAGACACTGCGGGGCTATCACTGGCGAGGGCGAGACTGTAATGACAAGAACAAGTTGGTGTACCCGGGCAGAAGGTAACTTTCCACTGGTCACTGATTTTGAAAATTACCTTCAAGAAAGGAGGCAGGATGCATAAATCCTTCCCCCAGCCTAGGGTATTCCCATTTCCAGAGAGACAGGACTTCCATGCCCCAACTGAGGTAAAGCTCAGCAAAGAAAGAACAATATTCATTCATTCATATATTCATTCATTTGTGCAGTAAATGTACCCACTATTTGCCAAGCACTTTGCAATGTGCTGGGTAGTGAACAAAACAGAAAAATGCCTCCTCTCCTGGAGCTTACAGTTGAAGGGGAGAAACAAGAGAGTGAATTGGTCATTGTGGACATTTATCCAGCCTCCCGTATGAACTCTCCCTGCAGGATTGAGCCCAGAAATAGTGGCCTTGCCCCGCAGGAATAAAGACAGGGCTGCAGCAAATGGAAAGCAAGTTATACCTTAGCCCTGACATTCAGTCACCTCAGCTGTGACTGCAGTGCCACAGCATTAAAGTGTCCAGATATTTGGGCATTTAGAGGCCCACTGGGATGCAGATTTGCTAATTATGTCCAACAGCACCATTCCACAACAACATGGGCCATGAATACAGCCAATCATGAAAAAGAACTTGATCCAGAGTTCCCCCAAAACACCCCAAACCAAGATTAATGCAAAGAGGCTGAAATGAGGCACCTGGGTGTCACGACACACAGTGGGATGTGGCAGTCTCCCAGGAAGAGTGCAATTGTCCCTCTGTGGCATTTAGTGTAGCACTTGTCCACCTACCATTTCGTTCAGGAAACTAACACTCGGCTGAGAGACATATCTATACCAAAGACCAATGTCAATGTTTTTCTTCTTAGGCCAGACAACTGGGATGTACATCAGGATACAAACTGTAACGGCATTTGGGTAAGCAACTGTATTCAAATTTAACCCAATTCCCTTTGTTTCTATTGCCCTCCAAAAGCCCATCGCCTGTTTGTCTGACCCAGGGGAGACAATGAAGGCCTAAAGCTACTCTTTGTCTGCTGCTGGGAAGACAGTGTGGAGTTCTGATCACACATAACAGTGCCAGGGATGGACTGAGCTTTGAGGCTTCTCAGCCATGGTCCCTTTAAGCCAGTGGTTCTCAACCTTCCTAATGCCACGGCCTTTAATTCAGTTCCTGTGGGTCGTGACCCACAGGTTGACAACTGCTGCTTTAAGCCTTGCTTAAGGTCACCCACACCTAATGCCTTTATTCTGTTTTTAACGGTGTGAAATCAAATGAAGAATAGAGTTAGTGACGTTTTACAGCAGTCCCCACAGCTGTTGGAGCAAACCACATGCTGTTCTTATTTTGTTGCAGCCATTATTTTTTCTCTATCCTAAGCCTAGCCAGGCCGAGCAGAAATCCCCCCTGTATTTACCCCACTTCCCACACCTTGAGGCATCCAACACTTGGTGTCCCAGTTCCCTATGAATAATGGATTGGCAGTTTCCAGATGGAGAAAAGGGAAGGAAGGAGGAAATCACACGCTTATCTGTGAGCAACAATGACACAGCAGGCCCAAGTGTGTGGGGTCTTAAGCTTATGTGATTTGAGGGTTCCTCGGGAAGAAAAAGGATACCAACGTACACATGCAAAATCAAGTATCAGAGTAGATAATATACTAGAACAATAAAAGAAACCTTAAGAAATCTTTTTCTGTTTTTTTTATGTAAAATGATCCTAATGGCAGCCTGACTTCCTCCTTTTTACTTAGACACTATAGCTCCCAGTTACTCACATGGCAAGGGCTGTGCAAATGAGGGACCCTGAAGCTTAAGATTTCCTGGCTCCAAGGTAAATTGCTTCTGATTAATTGCCTCACTTGTCTGCTTGGATGAAGAGGAGTAAGTTTTCGTAAATATTTTCCTCTCTCCAGGACACTAGTGATCCAGGCTTGTACCAGCGATCACCTATATTGAATTCACTCTGGTGCCAGGACTTCTGGGATATGGAAAGCATGACCGATGACAGTGCCCTAGCCCACCCTACCTACCCTACCCTTCCATCACTCTGCCTGGTCATGAGGGAAAAGACATTTCCCCTACTGCTTAAGGTGTCAAGACCTCCAAGGCAGCTCTTGTTCTGATAAACCCAAGCTTAGGTGTCCTGGTGAATAAAGAGGGCTAATCTAGCATGTCTTCATTTCATGGTCCCAGCCTTGCCTCTGACATGGCACCCACATAAGGAAAGGGCCAAGCAAGAGATTGTGTGAGACCAGAGGAAATCCACCATGAGCTCAAGGATAACTTCACAGTTCATCATCAGAATGGGAGAAAGACACATCACAGAATCACAGCATCACAATCTCAGAGGGAGTTTTAAGACCATCAAGTCCAGCATTGCCTAAACTGTATGCATGGGACGCCAGTGTTGAGAATGATGTTAGTAGGTTCACTAAGGTTTTAGGTGCATGGGGAGATCCCAAGACCGGGAGAGTGAGCACACTGTTTCCATCACCTCTCTGAACACCAAGCACTTTCATCTTGGAATACTAGGAATATTCCTTCCAAGGAACAGCTGCTCCACTAAAGGGGAGCTTTAACTTTAGGGATTAGGAAATCTTAGCCCTGACTCCATCCTCAGGCCCAACCATACTGCTGGCTTTCTTAATCTCAGCACTAGTGATGTTTGGGTCAGCTAATCCTCCATTGATGATGCTTTCCTATAAACTGTAGGATATTTAGCAACGTCCCTGGCTCCCACCTATTCGATTCCAGAAGCGTTCTCATTTTAGGGTGGCAACCCAAAATGTCTCTAGACATTGCCATTGTTCTCAGGGACAGGAAGGTGTAAAACCGACTCCATTGAGAATTGCTGCTCTAGAAGCATGGATCCTTAGGTGTTGGAGATGTTAGGACGCTTGGTTCTCCAGCTCAGAGACTGCAGAACTACCCTGACCTTGTGTCTCAGTCACTCGGTAGTTCCTGGGTGACTCCCCATCAGGGCTTCTCTCCCCAGTCCCTGCCCCGCATCCCTCTGAGTGAGATGGCCCAGTGTCTGTATCCCTCCTGCCTCCCATGCCTGGTTCCTAAAGGCCTAGCTCACCCTCTGGAGTGCAGCTATGTTGATCAGGGGCTCAAGAGACATTAGAGTGTTTTATCTACTCATTTGCCTTTGTGCTTTGAAAGTCATTTAGGGAAGGTTTAGTGTATGTGCCTCGTAAATTTAAAACAATACTGCTAATCCCCTCATTTCTCTTTTAAAGGGTGTTGATCCGAAAGATGGAATTCCATATGAGAAGAAATTCTGTGAAGGTATGAACTGTGAAAATCAGTGGGCTTACTGCAGTGGAATATTCATTTCCAATCAGAGTCAAATTGGAGTGAACACACCACCAAAGCCAGGAAATGGCTGATGCTAGAACTTGCTTTACATGGACCAATTCACATTTATTGTCATGACAGATGAGAAAAAGACATTTAAAAGGTTCAGAAAAGGAAGAAGGATCTAGAAAAAACAATACCTAAGGTGTGGTTCATGGACTATTTGAGAGTTCGAAACTTTAATGATAATGTTAGAAAAGGCTGCAGGATAGATAACAAATGATAACAGGAATCCAGCACTTTTTCAAATAATAAAATATGTAGAGAAGAAAAATGAAAATTTTAATCTTTCACATTTCCTTCTCATGGCACTACAAGGTCAGACACCTGGACTTGTGCTGATGGGACAAGTCCCTGTGTCCACTGGGCTAAAGATGCATATCTGAATGATTTGAGGGAAAGTGCCAAGCTTTAGCCTATAGGGGCATCCCAAAAATAGCTGAGCAAAAGCTCTGTACTCTAACTGCCCAAATGCTACAGACATCTGGCCACCAGCCCCATTAGGAGAAACATTATCGCCCACACCTTACTGAAAACAAGCTCCCGATGATGCCCAGAGGGTCTTAAACAACACCCAACGGTAACATCCCTGTTGGAAGTTTAGGCAACACTTTTCTGCCACTTCCAGAAGCGTTTCACTCACTCATTCATTCATCCGACAGGTATTTCCTGAACAAATGTTCCACTGATGCGCCAACGGCAATACTTGGCTCTGAGTTCTCATGGGCAAAATGCATACAGTTCTTGCCTTGGATCACTTTAAAGTCTAATTGTCTAAACTCTTAGAGGGTCAGGAAGGGGGATAGAAAATGTAAAGGCTCATTGTCTATCTATGTGGTTTAGAAATGTGTTTTTGATAAATAAAAGAATGAATGAATGAGGTGAAGGTGCAAGGCTCTGGGGTCACTGTGGGAAGCCTCTGGATTCCTTACAGTTCACTCCCCCTGTGCCCTCTAGCCTGTCCTGGGCCTTCTCAGTCCCCATTTGTGTGGCCAAGTAGTGGCTTCCGTGGGGGCCTCGGCGAGGGAGCCACTGTAGTAAGGCTGGGCGAACCCCCTGAATAACTGGAGGGATGTGGAGAGAGAGGAAGGAGGCTCCACTCTCTGCCTCTGAGAGGTACCAATTGATTCTTCCAGGATCTTAAGGAATTTGCAGTGTATCCATAGGCAAATGATTTTAGTGACTCTGAACCTCCGAACATACAGGGCTGTACGGAGACTTTCTATCTCTCCATTCATCAGTCAGGACCATCCATCCAGTGCCTTTGTGTGTATGGAGTAAGGGCTTTAAAAAACCATAACATCTTTGAAAAATCAAAATTGCTCCGTAAGATCATTAACTCTTAAAGTGAATTGTCATAGAAATTGGTGTGTGTTCAAGAAAGCAATTTCCAGAACCAAAATTTAGGGCATAATTCTGAGTTCAGATAAAGCCTTGACTCATTTATTCATCCATCATTCACTCAAGATGTTGTGCAACAGTTTGGTTTATGCTGAGCTGGGAAACACAACTGCATCTGTCCATCTTAGCTAGCAGTTCCAATGGCCTAGAAATCTCATTCTGCTTCTGAATGCTATGCCCCTCACTTTCCAACATACAAAAAGCAGCCATGCATCACTGTTACGATGCTCTGTGCATGGAATACACACTAGGGTATCTGCTCTCACTCAATCTGGAGGCTCAAAAAGACTCAAGTGCATAAATAATGTAAATAAATTGTGCTGCCTAGGTTCACAGCCCAGGGGAATCATTTTACTGGGAGACTCAGCAGGGGCTCATTTTCACATTTCTCCAGAATGGATCACTGCTTCCCAGATGTCTTCGGTAAGTAATTTTGGCAGTAATCATTCCAGATGTGCTGGCCTTTGTTTTTGTTTCCCCTTGCTTTCTCTAAATGCAGCTCCAAACAGGTGCAAATTTCCCTCCTCAGCAAAATCTGCCTTGAAAGACGTATCCACAGCCGTTTCAGTCCTGGGCAGATCGAGGCAAAAGGTTGCTTCTATTCCCACCCTCAGCCTGGCTGTTGCCAGGAACCCTGAAGCTAGCAGGTGTCGTCAAGAAGAACGTGGATGTTATGGTTTTTTAAAGCCCTTCCCAGAGGATGCAGCCCAGCGCCAGCTCACCGCAGAGGCCAGGGTGAGGCTCTCCGGGCCTCTTTTGTTAGTTTCTTACCTGAGCAAGTAAGAAGGACCTTTCAGAGCAGACTGCTCTGCCCCTGTTGCCCACCATGTGCTGCACATCAGGAGGGGCATCAGGGGACAGACAAGCCTGCCATCCATTCCTTAAAAGTGGTGAGACTGTGTTGATGGTTTTTAAATAGAAAAATGAAGAGGACCGCAAGGCAGAATTGCAAGCAATGACAGACGCAGAGAAGCAAGGAAAGGGGAAAGAAATCAACATTGATTGACTCTGCATCAGGTGTCAGACACCGTGGGAGAGACCTGCCTGAGTTACTCAGATGAACAACTCATAAATAGGGGTAGATTATAATGTCAACTCTGTGTGTTCCCAGTTCATCACCTAAGCACACACCTGCCAAATTATCAGGAGGCTATTTTCTTCTTCTTAAATCATGCAAACACCTGAGAAGCCATATGTTAAAGGGTGGGAGGTAAAGGGTGCAGGGAAGGGCAGTCTGAATGCTCCACACCCACGCAGATGGAAGAGGGGCATCAGCCAGGTCATCTGTGGTGGGGTCTTTCTGTGGCCAAAGTTGTCACAAGGGAATGTTCCAAAACTTGTGCCCAGAGTCAGCTACCTAATTGGCAGGGCTCAGTGCAAAATAAAAGTACAAGTGCCCATTTTTTTCAAAAAGCAGGAAAAAACTCCATTAACGGCACTAAAAAACATTTCCCTTTTGCAAAATCTCCTCTCAACTTGTCTTGGTGTTTTCTTATTTGCTATTTAAGGTCATTCCAAAAGAAATAACTGAAACTTTACATTATTAGCATGAATCTTATGTTGTATTACGCAGTGCCAGTTTTTCATGCAACTATAAGAGCATTAAACTCATACACAGGCAAAATCACTAAATTCACATGATTCTTTTTCAGTAGCTCATTAGCAGATGCTTTGAGCTGCCCAGAAGGGAGGAGGGTTTCCTGGGGTATAGCTCTGCCATACTGAATGCTTCTTTAAACAAGGGGATGCTCAG
Source organism: Perodicticus potto (assembly GCA_963574655.1). Classification (NCBI taxonomy): domain Eukaryota; kingdom Metazoa; phylum Chordata; class Mammalia; order Primates; family Lorisidae; genus Perodicticus; species Perodicticus potto. The sequence goes on from CAUYRH010071384.1 coordinate 7,966, forward strand.
GGCAAGTGTAGACCCTTGCAGCACCAGGCTCCCCTCAAGACACTCAGCCCGGGACCTGATAAGTCTTCTCCTGCTATTGCTCTGGGGATCCCCTGGCTGGCCAGGCATCTCCCCTTCCCAGGGCCCACCCCCCAGCTCACAGCAGTCAGGTGAACCCCAAGAGTCTTCCAACCACTGTGCACATTATATACATGTAACAAAGTGTCACAGGTACCTCATAAATATGTACAAATATTATGTATCAATTAAAATATTTAATTAAAAAATAAAAATAGTCATTTGCTCAAAAATATATGTCCAGAAATACTCACTAAAGAGTTATTTATAAGAGTAAAAATGAGGATATAAAAATTTTTAAATGGGGATATAAAAATATTACATCTATACAATCATTTTATACAACCATTAATATACATATTAAAAGACATATTTATTGACAAGAAAATACATTAATTATAAGGAACAAGGAACAAAAGCAAGTTACAAAATAGTATTATGAACACAATATATGTGTCTGTGTGTACAAACAAAAGAATAACTGGAAGGTTGTAGCTCAGTATGTTTACATCTTTGGATGGTGGAATTATGGATAAGTTTTTTTATATTTTTATTTCATCGAATTTGCATTATGTGTGTACCAAATACTGCAATTCAAGATTTTGGAGATTTGCTTGTTCTGTTCTGTTATGTTTTGTTTTAAGCAAATAGCTAAGAAAACCAGCTACAGAAAACCAATGCATTTCTTTCTTTAACCTTTGTAAAAGCCTTCTGAAGTAGGTGTTTCTGCAATACAGCCTCAATTTACAGATTCTCAGGGAGGTCAGTAGACTGCCAAGGTCACACGACTAACACACGGCAGAATCACTGCCTGTCAGCATAATCCTGAACACCCACTTCAACCCAAAACTCTATGAATGATAATAGTAACGATCTCAGGCAAGGCCACATGCTTTAGTGAGCAAGGGCTGTGTCAATGTTTTGGACCCATATATTGAACTCCATCCAGAGGAGCTGTTCCCACAGTGCAGTGGTGCAGTTAGTGAGGCTGGACCTTGCCCTTGTCCTTCCTGCTCCTGCTCCTGTTTTTGGCCTCTGGAAGCTGGAAGCTGAGGACAGACTGCGTCTCTTCACAACCTGGGGCCCACCCCCTTTAGGTCTCTCCTGCAGATATCAGCCTCTCTCATCCACTCTCAGGGGACAGGAGTGGCTTTCTCTGCGGGGTTCTAAGTTTCTAGGGAAGACGGGGCCACCAAGTAGATTTTAAGGAAAATCACTTGAGCAAGCTCAGTGACCCTACCTAGAGACCTAACATTTGGACTATAACCTTTTTCATCTGCTGTTTGCAACAAGGAACTGATTGAAATGCTATTGATTAGCATTTGTTGTTTGGATTTGGGTTACTTTCCCTCTCCTACTTTTGGCCAGTAAATAGTTTTGAGCAATGCTTGTGAAAATAGGCAGGTAAGGAGCCCAGATCAGGCATAACTGTAATTGGAATGCATGTATCTTATTCACATGGTGAAAAGAATTATGGATAGTAGGAGCAACGTGATAGTTTTAGGGTCAATTTGCCATCTGTTTTAAGCGTCTGATGTTTTGGGGTTCTTAAAATCTCTCTAGGTTAACATTCCTCTCCAAGCTAAGAATGAGCCTAGTCACTCCCAGTCTGGGCCACTTCTGTGGTACATCATCTGATAAAAATGGAAGATGGGACAGGAAGAATAAGAGATATATTTTGCTTAGAATATTGATATTGAAAATGAAGATTGATCACCAATTTCTTGTCAAAAGAATAACTACTAACCACCCCAAATCTCCAATGACTTAATAAAACTGTCCTTTCTTCTCGCTCCTGCATCTGTGGGTTGTCTGGGGTCGAATGTTCTAGGCTAGGCTCTGTTGGTCTTGGCGCCAAGCTCCAAGTTGGGCCCAGGTCTGTGTCATTGTCTCCCATTTTTCTTGGATAGACCACCTAGCCAGAGCATGTTCTTTCCGCTCAGGGGGATGACAAAATGCAAGAGGGTGAGGCCCCTATGTAAGAGCCACCTTCAACCCAGAAGCCAAAGCAAGTCACTTGACCACAATTGAGACCAATGGGGGAACAAGTAGACCTGCCCAAAGTGGGAGCAGGAAGACGGTATTTGCTTTATTGGGTTTGCCTAATTATAAATGTTAATATGCAATGGATAAAAATTTAAAAATACAGAAATTGTTAAAATTCTGCCTTAATACTACCACCCAGAGAGAAGAATTACTTTAACATTCCGGAGTATCACATTTGTTTTGAAATAGTCTTTTAATATTATTTTTATTAAAAAAAGATATAAAGTCAATAATAGAGCCAATTTTAGAAAGTTAAAAAAAATTCCCACCATTTCAAATTGTTCTCATTATTTTTCCCCTCTTTCCAGCACGCCCCCCACCATGCAAATATGTGTTATCCATATTGCATATACACACACAATATGTAGGCACAAGGATAGCAAGTTTGCAATTGGCAATTCTTTTTTTTCAATTAGTATTAATCATAATTGTTTCCACATTGCTACTCGATCTTTTATTTATTTATTTACTTATTTTTAATTGAGACAAAATCTCATTTTGTCACCCTCCATAGAGTGCTGTGGCATCACAGTTCACAGCAACCTCAAACTCTTGAGCTCAAGCAATTCTCTTGCCTCAGCTTCCCTAGTAGCTAGGACTACAGGCACCTGTCACAATGCCTGGCTATTTTTGTTTTAGCAGGCCCGGGCTGGGTTCAAACCCACCAGCCCCAGTGCATGTGGCCAGCACCCTAACCACTGAGTTTCGGCTGCCCCCTGCTACTTAGTCTTTATACTGACTATATTTATTAATGCTCCATGGAGTCCTTTTCAGTGGACATGAATAATCTACTAAACCATTCACCTATTACTGAATATTATACTGATTCACCATTCATTTTCTTGGCTATTATGGATCATGCTTCTTTAAAAAAACTTCCAAATTTAATTTTTTAATTTTTTGAAGAGGAGACAGGGTCTTGTGGTATTAGCCAAACTGATCTTGAACCTGGCCTCAAACAATGCTCCCACCTTGACCTCCCAAAGTACTGGTATTACAGGTGTGGGCCACCATATCCTGCTCCATTTTTAAAAACTCTTACTCTATAGCATCTCTTTGTTCAAGACGTCAACCCAGATACTAATATCATGCCTAGTTGATAGGCGTGTTGCGCTCAGATGGCTCACGTTTCCATTGTTGGGCTTTTAGTACTTGTGCCAAGTACAAAGTATCAGCTTTATCTAGGATGAAAATGCTACAGTCCCATCTCAGCAGGCCAGGCAGCAAAGCACTATTCATGTATCAACTAATTCGACAAACACTACCTGGACACCTACTGTGTGTCAAGCCCTGTGGTCAGGAGGAAAAGAGGATGGGAGAGCCCAGGTCCTTGTTAGGCTTGCAAGTCTACAGGGAAATGCCGGGGCAAATGGCAGTTCCAGAGCAGTCAGTGCCATGCTGGGCCCCGCCCCCCAGGCTGGAACAATGGTTTCCTGAAAGAAGAGAGAACGTGAGCAAAGAAGGACAAGTCAGAGGAAGTCAGGTCCAGCCCACCCAGCAGAGGAAAAAGCATGTGCAAGGCTCGGGAGCAAGAGGGCTCAGCATCCTGAGATGGAGCTTAGTGCAGCTGAACTGACACTGACCTCGCACCGATGGGAGCGTGAGAGGGGCGCCTGGAGAGGTGCATGGATGGATCCCAAAGGGCCCGGAAGCCATGTTGAGGAACTCAGAGTTTACCCTGAAGACCAGGGGGAGCCACTGAAGGGCCGAGAAATGGTCAGATTTGAAAGTTCACTCTAGGCAGGATGGATTCACTGGGAGGGGGAGGGCAGGAAGTGGGAAGTCAGGTAACAGACCAGCTAGGAGGTTGTTGTAATCCTAGCAGAGGTGTCTTAAGCCAGGAGATACAGCGGGGAAGGAAGGAAATGGCCAAATTCAGAAGCTGTCTAGAATCAACAGTGGATATGTGTTTTTCTTACGCCCTTCCCATCCTGTACACTTTGTGACAACTCCTAAAGACACCACACTCCCCCAGCCAGATGTCTCACTGGGCTGGGCTTCATCCCAGCTGTTCCCCGGCATCCTTGCAAATGGAGGAGGCTGCCTGGAACTCATTCCCAACACAGATCTTCCCACAGGGTCTCAGCCAGCCTTTGGAGACTAATAGAAGAACCGCCCTGCTAAGAAACTGTTGATGTTTCTTATCCCTCCGCACCATACCCCCCGCCCCCTTCATAAGTAGTTTTGGTGAGCATAGAATTTATTGTCCAAACTGGGAACTTTGAGAGAAGAGGGATCCCAACTGATAATTAAGCACGGAGGAGGAAAAGCTGGCCTAGTGGACAGAGGAAGCAGGTGCAGGTGGCCAGCGTCAAGCCCTAGTGGGGCCGGGGACAAGGAGGTTTACTTGAAATTTTGAGGACTAGATGTTTTAATTTTCCAAAATGGAATTTAACTCAACTACAGGAATCTATGTTATCTGAGAATGAGCACATGCATAACTGGGCTGGTTTGGAAGTTCTTCCAGGGGCAAGGGATGAGCTGAATTAGCACCACACTTTGCGTGGGCAGGGGAGTAAAGAATAGAGCTGTTGTGGCCTTGCACCCTAAAGTGTTGCTCACGTAATGTGCCGGCAAACCCCTCAAATGCTAGCAAAGTAACAGATGCTCAGAAGCTCTGAGCCTCGCCTCTGTGATCATTCTGAGGGGTGCCTGTCGCGGGCCAGCAGAGCAAAGGGGAGCGAATCGAATGGGATTGGTGGGGAATGAGGAAAATACAGCATTGAGAGAAGACAGGGACAAAAAGGATGGGACCGGGAGGACCGACTGAGCTCATGGCTGCAGCCAGCACCAAAGCACAAGGTCAGCTTCATTTTAATGTGTCTGTACAGGTCGTCCAGGGGAAAGTAGCAGAGACAATATGGGGAAATAGCATAAACAAAAGACAATTCTGGTCTTACAGTACAATGGGAAAATACAAATGACTTTAATAAAGACAAATCATCTTGTTAATGGTCTCTACTCAGCTTATTAACATATGAATAGAAGTAAGCAGGGCGAGATCAGGAGGATCTCAGCATAGTTGACACAACAAAGGAAGAACTATGCGACTTAGGAGTTTCGACTCAACTTCATTAGCATGTTACAAGAAGAAGGAAGGCAAAGATCACAAGGGCCTCTGGATAGTTAATCAGACAAAGAAACTGTGACTTCTGGAAGAGGGAGCAGGAAGAAAGGAACATGGCTGTTTTTGGAACAGAGGAGAAGCAGTTGGGGTTCCTTCTCTGAATGTTCCCCAGGTTGTGAGGGCCCTGCCATCTCACAACCCACTCTCCACAGGTGCCCTGTAGGGAGTGTCTCGTATCACCTGTAAAGAAGAGCAGTTCTCAAACTTTGGGGCCTCATTTTCCCTTCGCTCTCTTAAAAACCTTGAGGAGCCAGAGAACTTTGGCTTATGTAGGTTATTATATCTGTCAATATATATCAACTGTAGATATGGATCACATACTTAGATATCCATCAATATCTAGCAGTTATGTCATCAATAATCACTAGAACAGAAATCAAAACAAAGTTTATAAATATTAACTCATTTAAAAATAAGAAGCACTTTGCATGTTAATGTTTTTTATAACAAATCATTTTCCTTTCTGAAGCAAAAAAAGTTAGAAGAGTAGCATTGTTTTTCATTTTTGTGAATCTCCTTACTAGAAGCCAGCGGGATCCCTGCCTCTCTTCCGCCTTCCATCTGCTTCCACGTCTATGTATGAAGCCTTTTGAAAACCCCACTGTCGCCTCATAAATGAATTTGAGTGAGAAATGTAAACAAGTCTTAGTGTTCTGATGAAAACTACTGATCTCATGAATCCCTGTAAGGGTTGCAAAGCCCCGAGAGATCCCCAGACCATACTTTTGTTGCAGGAAGATGAGGCCCAACAGAGAGAAAGAGCACCCAAACACCACGTTTATAAGAGGAAGGGCTTTATTCACCAGCTGGGAGCTTACTGCATAGAAGAATTCTAAATGGCCATGCTCCCTGTCTGGATTTATCTTTCCCTTTTTATTGACAGTCAAAAAGTTTCACCCCACAGGTCCCCTTCTCATTGGCCAGTTTGAATCAAGCAGGAGATGCTAGTCCAGCCCCTACAGAACTACAGGATTTCCAAGTTCCAGGAAGTTAAGTTTACAAATTCCTAAGGGCTGAGTCACCGTGGAGAGGACCCTGCAGGTGTATCCTTGTGGTCTGCTTGAGAAGACCGGTTCTCCTAGACCTCACCCTTCTTGAGTATCCTCTCTCACTTTGAGAACCACTATCCTAGGACTTTCTTGCTGCCTCTAATGTCCAAACCGCTAAGAATTTACAAAAGGAGGATGGGCTTGTGGGGCACTGCCGTGTAGTTTTCAAAATTCTTCATGTCTAGAAATGCCAGAGAAGAGATACACTAAGACCGAATGGTTTAGGGCAAAACAAGGATGCCATCAGCGTGGTGTGGCTAGTCTGCGAGCCCAGGATGTCCAGAGCACGTCAGAGCATATAAGGCACGCGGACAGTGTCCACTGGCCCAGGGTTCTGCGTGCTCGTGTGGGTGTGTGTTTTGCTTCCCAAAGGTTTGAAGGGCAATATTTCACTCCAGAGGAACAGCTAGGCTGCTCAGAAGTTTTGTCTTTCTGTTCAGATTTTAGATGCTTATGTAAGAGTGAAATATAACTCTAATTCTTAAAGCTGTAAAATCCGAAGGCAATTACTCCTAGACCACATTGGGAGATATGGGAATAGGGAAGAAAAAATGTTTAGTAAAATTCCTTAAGTCCTTCCACAACCCACCCTCTCTTCCCCACTCTTCTTCTGGCCCATCCCCTTATGCTATGTGAGAACCTCCTAGGGACGTCACTACAAAGGATGACAGCCCCAGCCTGGCAGCTACTTCAGCAGGTGGAACCCTTTAGACCAGGCATCTAACTAGTGTTAAGACCATCGCTTAGCAGGGACCAGGCAAGAAGATAAAAATTTTCACATGGAGGGGATTGTATAAAGGGAATTGGCTACACAGGTGTTAGATTTAACCCAGGGAACTGAGTGTGTGGGTATTACAGCAAATGGGGGGTGCTGAACTAATTTGAGAGTACTCACTGCAAGAAGCGGGTGCTGGTTCTATGGCCGGAGAATGAAAAGGAAAGAGGGGAATTACCAGCAATGAGAGGAGAGGTACAGGTGGGGCTCACAGGGTCCATGGGGCGACTGAGCTGCAAGTGGCAAAGGATGCTGCTGGAGGCTGTGTCCCTCGACTGAGGGACAGATTATTGTCCTTCCTCCCCGACTCCCGCTTTCCCTTCTCCTTCCTGGGCTTCCCACTGGCAGATGCTACGTCAGGAGAGGCCTGGGAAGTGTAGATTGCAGCATCCAGCCCAGTAGTGCAGAGCAGAGTCAGGTTGGAGCTAAGAGCCAATTGTTTACCCAGCACAAGCTGCTCCAACCCTCTCAGACTGAGTTTGGAGTCAATTAGAGTCAGCACCCGACAGCAGACAGCAGGGGACGTTAAAGGGGGTGAAGAGCTGCAGAGACAACTCAGTAAGGGAAGGGGGGGAAAGTGGCCAGGGAACAGCTGTCATAGTCCTCCTGTGACAACCATGACTCAGCCTTGTGGGCCTCGTGGCACCCAGAGGCCTGGACGGTTGTCAGCCTGGCCTCAGCTCCACTATAGCCTCATTATTTTGAGTGTCTTACTACCCAAGGGCCTCACCACCTCCCCAGCCCCCTGAAACCCCCAAGTTGGGCTGCCATTGACCAAATGCCAGATCATTCCTGCCTCGGTTTCCTATAGGAATCCAAACAACCAAAAGGCATCTTTTAAAATGAGGCCACATGGCTTTGGCTCTGACCTGACCCCTGGGACAGAGGTTCTGAATTTGGATTGCGTAGGACTAATTGACCCCACCGTGTAATCTCTCTATGAGCTTGTGTTCCCCGCCAAAAAGGACTATGGTGGGAGCACGTCCTACAAAGCAGACGTTCGGCTGCCTGGTCTCGTTCAGGCTCTGACAGTGAAAATGCACGCTACAGATCAAGACCCTTGTAGAAGCCTGGACATGTTCAGTGCCATTTTTTTTTTTAAGAGACAGAGTTTCCCTTTGTCGTTCTCGGTAGAGTGCTGTATCGTCACAGCTCACAGCAACCTCCAGCTCTTGGGCTTAGGCGATTCTCTTGCCTCAGCCTCCAAAGTAGCTGGGACTACAGGTGCCTGCCACAACGCCTGGCTATTTTTTGTTGCAGTTTGGCCGGGGCCAGGTTTGAACCCACCACCCTGGGTATATGGGGCCGGCGCCCTACCCACTGAGCCACAGGCGCCCCCCTTTAGTACCATTCTTTTGCTGCACCAAGAATTTGATCATATCATCTGGAAAGGACAGTAAATACTGTGGAAAAATAAACAGATGCTGTTTCACAATAGGTCAGCCTGCCCTTCATCTCTCTGTGAGGCAGAAAACACTCCTGTGCATCTGTCACCCCATCCGACTGTGTCCACTGAGAAGGGATCCACCAGCTCGGGCATTCTTCCTGCAGCAGCCCCTCTCCCCCCCTGCTCACACCATCCTCTGGTTAAGCGGTGTGGTACCCAGGAGGCCTGTTTACAGCTAATTAGATTAGGAGTGTGTTCATCCAGAAAGATATTTGTAGTTCAATAAACAGTGTGAAGAATCCCCCTGGAGGTTTCACAGAAACAAAGGGCCTGAACCTCATTCCACCTTTCTGCTCACTCTCCCCTTATTAAACAAGCTGAGCCTCTCTCCAAGACATCTAAACCTTAGCGGTCAGGGCCAAATGCAGCTGCCCAGGCCACATGAGAGACTCAACTTAGAACCATGCAAAGGAAAACAAAGAACAAACATCAAAACATTTTCATGATGGTTTTTTTTTTCTTTTAAAGGAAAACAATCACTGCATGAATTGTTCTGTTGCAAAAAGAACGGGGAGGTGGAGCATCCAGGCCGGTGGGGAAGGCCGCCCTCCTGCCTCTTTTCCCATCTGCTCAAAAATTATTTCCAAAATATTAAATGCTGCATTTCACTGAACCAGAATCGCATGACATGTTGGGGAAGGAGGTGGGGTGGGGGAGGAGAGAAGTGATTCTGAAATACAATTTTCCAAATGTTTATTGTGCTAGCGAAGACGGTCGCCTGTCCTATTATAAAATCTTAGCACGACCCCTGGCAGGCTGTTGTCTGTAGGGTAAGTAGACACAGATTGGATTTCGTGCTGTGTCAAGGACAAAATGAATCCTTAATCTGGCTGCTGAAAATGCATATTCACCCGAAAGCAAAGCGGCTCCCGTCTTTCAAGTCCATACCCGCTTCATTTCTCTCTTTGAGATGACTTTGTTTATCAGGTTTGGCTACTCTTTATTAGCCTGCAAATAGCTCAGGCCGCAGTGAAGCTCTCACCCTGCTCTCACCAACCCGCCCTACTCTCGCTTTCTGGGCTTATCAGTGCACGTAAAGCTTCCCTTAAGCACAAAGGCAGATTTTCATGGTGCATACAAAATATGGAAATTCTATCAGAGTTAACTTTGTGTCGACTCTCGAAATATCTGGGCATCAGAGTAGGTTTTTATTATTTTTTAAGGTGAGGAAAGCTTGTTTGGTAAAACTGGATGAAATTACATATTCTGCTTCCCAGACATCCTGCAGGCAGGCAGATTAAAGATGCTAAGCAATGAGGAGAGTCACCTCATTCCAGTCGCTTCCCATTCATTCTGTCGCAAAGAGGGAGCCGTGTTCAAGGTGCTAAGTTCTTTTCTGCAGCAGCAGTTGGGCCACAGAGAGAAAAAGTTCTTGTGTTCCCTTTCCCTATTGAGGAACACAGGTCAGGAAGGCTATGCTTGAGTTCTGATCAACTCAACGCCCTTCTGTCCCTGCTCACAGTGAGAGTTCCAGTCTCTTGCCTGTCAGCAAAGTAGGGTGCTCTTCCAGGCTCATTCTTCTAAAAACATCCTCTCACTTGAGAGAGATTTCCCCATTGGCAGGCAACGCGAGTTGTCAACACCTGTGCTATCTGCTGCCACAACTGGATAACAACCTCTTACCCTCCGGTTAATGACATCTATCACGTTGCTTTACTCTCTCCAATGTCCCTTAACCATAAAATGGATCTCATGGAACTAACTCAACACAGGGGAAACACCAAAAATCTCACGTCCATTGGGATGTGAAAAGAGGGAATTCAGGAATTTTTTTTTTAATAATTTTATTAAATCATAATTGTGTACATTGGTGCAATCATAGGGCAGAATGTGCTTCATATACAATCAGAAACATTTTGATCGTACTGTGAGAGATAGCCCTCATAGCATTTTCTTAATCACTATA
>CAUYRH010071387.1:0-17760 GCA_963574655.1 Perodicticus potto
GCAATCAAGGGGCACAATGTGCTGGTTTCATATACAATCTGAAATGTTTTCATCAAACTGCTCAACATAGCCCTCATGGCATTTTCTTAGTTATTGTATGAAGACGTTTGTATTCTGCATTTAGTAAGTTCCGCCTGTACCCCTCTAAGATGCGCCATAGGCGTGGCCCCACCAATTACCCTCCCTCCACCCTAACCTACCCCCTCCCCTTCCTTCCCATCTTTTTGTGCTATATTTGGGTTATAGCCTTCGTATGAAACCTTTAAATTAGCTTCACAGTAGGGCTGAGTACATTGGATATTTTTTCTTCCATTCTTGAGATGCTTTGCTAAGAAGAATATGTTCCAGCTCTATCCATGTAAACACGTAAGAGGTAAAGTCTCCATCTTTTTTAAAGGCTGCATAATATTCCATGGTGTACATGTACCACGGTTTATTAATCCATGGGTCTCTTGGTTTCTACAGTGAAGAGGTCAATGGAGAGACAATGGCTCATGTCAAGGTCACAACTCTAGAGAGGTAAACAATCCCACCTTAGTCTCATCAGCTTTGCTTTTCTATTGCAGAGGTTCCAAAAACAGAACAGACTTTTGAAGAGCGCTTGATACTCAAAGCTTTCTTGCTAAAGTTTGTCAATGCCTACTCCCCCATCTTCTACGTGGCCTTTTTCAAGGGCAGGTGAGTATAATGGTGTCACACATAGAAAGGCAATTTTTCAGTAAGACTGGGTCCTCCACTGTCAGGACAAGTAGGGTTCCAATTATCACTCACACCATGGTCTCTTTCTCTACCCCCATTTCTACCTGACTGCTGATGTAGCAGGAATATTCACACTAAATAACTCTGAAATAGCATCTTCAGATTCTGATAACCAGGACAACTTTACAGGAATATGATTGGGCCCTGAGGGAGAATTTTAGAATTGGCATCTCCCAACTTTGAGAAAGAGGCAGGAGGTAATTTCGTGTCTACCCAGTGGCTCTTGGGTGTTACATTGAGACTCCAATACTAACTTCCAGGAGTTAATGCAGATGTCATAGGTTAAGGGTACAAGACCACCCTCACTTCAGACAGCAATTGCACACCCGGGGTTCTCAGCCCATGGCAATTCTGACCCATTGTCTATATAAATTCTGGGATTCCTACTACCCCATCAGGTTTGGTATTTCACTAGAATAACTCACAGAACTCTGAAACGTGCTATCCTTACAACTGAAGTTGTATAATAGTAAAGGGTATAAATCCAAATCAGCAAACAGGACAGGCAAATAGGTAAAGGTTCAGGTGGAGGGGCTTAATCATGACGCTTCTATGTCCTCAAGATGCATGTCATCCTAGCACATCAGCCAGGGAGCATGCTCACGATTGGTATCTAGAGTTTTTACTGGAGTTTCATTACTTAGGCACGATTGATTAAAGAATTTGCCATATGACTGGACACAATCTCTAGTGCCCAGAGATCAGGCTGCTATTACATGGCTCAAAGCGCACATAGTGTCCCCATCCTGAGTAATCTTATTAGCATGAACTTAGGTATTGTCCTACGGGCCCACCATGGATAACAAAATAACTTCTATTGCTCTGGAGCAAGGGCTAAAAATGTTTTTCATTATACAATAGTTCTGAATATAAAATCACTCTGATTATTTTTTTATGGTCAGCCTTGTTGGCTACCTACAAGAAGATTTCTCAATAGAAATTAACCAATGATACCAGAAAAGTGTCCATAGAACTAAGAGCTCCTTGAGTAGGCATGATAGCGAGAGCAATCCTCATCCACATTTGATAACATCTTGTAAGGGTGTTAATGACCCAACACAACCACCTCTCAGTGGTTTTGCCCTTGGCTGTCATATGCACCTGCTGAAATCCTACATAGCCCTTTAAGACTATGGGCAGAGAGACTGCCCATGTTAATGAGTATCTACCTCATTGGTATATTCTGTCTAGATTTAATAGCAATGGCAAATTACACACATATGATAGTCTAGGCAAAAAAGGAGAGAAGGTCCTGACCCTCAGCCGAACTGTGGAATACTGGAAGAAATAGGCTTAACAACAGTACACTAAATTTGCAGTAAGTGCTATGATAAGAAGTATAAAGATGCTGTTAGAGGAACAATTATGAACAGATATAGCAAGAAGACTTCAGAGAAGGAAAGATGAATGCTGAGTCTGAAAGGGCTATGTAGGATTTCAGCAGGTGCACCAGGGGATGCCCGTGTGCATAAGTAGGATTCTTCTGATTGTGTGTCTGGTGCCACGGTTGCCTTTTACCTCTCTACTTTCCTCACCCGCCAGGTCTTATTGTACTCCAATAAAGTACACTCTACTTAGAAGAGGAATTAGGCAGGCTTCTTCCATCCTTTGCATATTTTTAGTAGTAAGTTAGGAGTTTTTGTTCTGATCCCAGGCATCCCTACCTGCAACTTTAGTCCATCTCATCCTTCCTTTCCTGCAATCAGAACTCAGTTCACACTAGTCGAGGGAAGAAGGTGCATGCACTGTATACTTAGAGGTAATCCAGACTCCACTGTGCTTAGGCTCAGAAGTTACACACACGTACATGTACACCACAAAGCCCCACAGCAGGCCCAGCCTCAGCCCGTGCCCAGCTCACCGACCTCCCCCCCGCCCAGTTTGACTGGATTAAGAAGCGAACCAGTGCTATAGGTGATTGCTAGCCCATAACAGGTGTGAGCTCCCTTCCCTGAGCAGCACTCCTGGGCAGTGCTTTTGAGGAGGATATTGGTGGTAGCTATTTCCCCCCAGAAGATGAGTCAGTCCTCAAGCAACCTCTCATTCTCTCTCTCCCTACCTCTTCCCACACGGTTTGGTTTCAGGTTTGTCGGAAGGCCTGGAAGCTATGTCTATGTGTTCGACGGTTACCGCATGGAAGAGGCAAGTACAGCCACTGGAGTTCATGCCTGACTAGTGGTTTGTGGGTGCACCCCGGCCTCAGCCCCATTTTCACCTTCATCACAGCAGGGCTTCCCGGTGCCCTGGCTTTTCTGAGCCCCACTTGGTCTAACTGGCCCTCTTTTCTCTCCTCCTCCCTGCAGTGTGCTCCAGGGGGCTGCCTCATGGAGCTCTGCATTCAGCTCAGCATCATCATGTTGGGGAAGCAGTTGATCCAGAACAACATCTTTGAGATCGGAGTCCCGTAAGTAATGAACTCTTCTTGCCTCTCCTCGCTGCCAGGGGCTTGCCTGGAAGTGCCAGACTTGCAGCAAGATTTTCATGGGGTCTCCTTGGAGAGCTTGGTTATTTCCTCCTCTGTCCACTTACCAATAACTTTTTCCATGGGACAGCCCTCCCCTCAGCCCACTCGCCTCATTTGCTAATCTGATTTGGGATATTTGGGACTTAGAATGATTAAGCCCTTGCTTGAGTATACATAACTAGGAAATGACAGGGCTAGGAGTTAGATCTCTTGTGCTCTGAAGTCTGTAATATTTTCAATGCTATTTTTCCTCTCAATGAATGAGTAAAAGAGACTTTCAGGGTGGCGCCTGTGGCTCATCGAGTAGGGTGCTGGCCCCATATGCCGAAGGTGGTGGGTTCAAACCTGGCCTCGGCCAAACTGCAAAACAAAAAAATAGCCGGGCACAGTGGCGGGTGCCTGTAGTCCCAGCTACTCCGGGGCTGAGGCAAGAGAATCGCCTAAGCCCAGGAGTTGGAGGTTGCTGTGAGCTGTGTGATGCCTCGTCACTCTATGGAGGGTGATAAAGTGAGACTCTGTCTCTACAAAAAAAAAAAAGAGAGACTTTCAGTATGGTGGGTAGATGTATGTGAAAGTTTGAAACATCATGGCGTTATTTAAGAAGATCTCTGAGAAGGAAATGTGGAATATATAATCTTCAGAGGGGAAGGGTAAGTAGTCAGTGAAATACAGGTCACGTGCTTTCCCCCAGGGCTTTGTGCTCATTTCATAGAAGGACTTCTTTCAATCCGATTTTACGTTAAGATAGTCATGAAAATAAACACAGGCACATACTATTAGACCTAAAAGAAAAGAGGGTGGAACAAGTTAAAATATACCTACAGGTCAAAGGAAAACGAAGCCCTCTGCCTTTCCTTTCTATTGCTTTGTGGTTTTAAAACCAAATCTGTTCCAGGGAATGCTGTTAGCTACCCAGCATCAGAGCACTAGGGAGCGACAGAGACGCTCAGGGTAACTCCGAGAGGCTGACTCAGTTCTCTTTAGGAGGATGAAATGGACAATTTGTTCCAATCCTGGGGGTCTTTGTGAACCAATTTAAAGATTGATCATCCTCGAATGCAATCATCAGACGGTTTTCACAGAGGTCGTTGAAGATTCTGTGACACACTTTCTCACTCTCTCTCAGGTATTTACTATGAACATATTAATGGTTCTGAGAAGTCTTCCAATAAAGAAACTCACTTAATCTTTCTTTCCAACTCTATTTCTTTATGTTTGCCCAGGGTTCTTGGTTGCAGCCACTGGAATTTACTCTGGTTAGTTTAAGCAGCAAAGGAATTTATTTAAGAATAAAATAGCTGACAGAATAGTATTCTTTATCAGCCAGAGAGCCAGGTTCCAACCTACATAACCAGGAATAACACCATCCACACTGAAGGAGGGCTTGCAGGGAATTCCACTGCCTTTACCGTGTGGTGCACATAGCTAAGATGTTAAAAGAAAAGCATATAGGAAATGGCCTATGTCTGCTCAGAGCTTAGATTTTTAGTTTGGGAAAAAAATAGACCACATGTAACTGGATGCTCTATGTGGTGAAAACTCTATCAGAATTTAGAAGAAGTAATGGTCAGGAGTTTAGAGGCAGTCAAAGAAGGCTTCAAAGACGGAGGGATTTCTTCCAGGGCATGTCTGTGTCTTGAAAGAAAACTGCCACCATCATGTGTTACAATGTGGTCTGCCATTATTTTCTTTAAAGAAACAATTCCCCTGGGCAGTGCCTGTGGCTCAGTGAGTAGGGCACTGGCCCCATATACCAAAGGTTCAAACCCAGCCCTGGCCAAATTGCAACAAAAAATAACAGGGTGTTTTGGTGGGCACCTATAGTCCCAGCTACTTGGGAGGCTGAGGCAAGAGAATTGCTTAAGCCCAAGCGTTTGAGGTTGCTGTGAGCTGTGATGCCACAGCACTCTACTGAGGGTGACAAAGTGAGACTCTGTCTCTTAAAAAAAAAAAAGAAAGAAAGAAAGAAACAATTGCCCCTAGGGATATTTTTGTGTGTGTGTTTTTCTTTCTTTTTTTTTTTTTGAGATAGAGTCTCACTATGTTGCCACGTCACCCTTGGTAGAGTGCAGTGGCGTCATAGCTCACAGCAACCTCAAAGTCTGGGGCTTAAGCAATTCTCTTGCCTCAGCCTCCCAAGTAGCTGGGACTACAGGTGCCTGCCACAACACCTGGCTATTTTTTGTGGCAGTTGTCATTGTTTAGCTGGCCCAGGCTGGGTTCGAACCTGCCACCCTTGGTGTATGTGGCTGGTGCCATAACCACTGTGGTATGGGCACCGAGCTGTATGTGTGTTTTTCTACACAAAACAGACTGACTCTGCTCTTATTACAATCTACCTCAGGACCCATGTGGTACCACAGATGGTGAAACTAAGGCTCAATGAAATATCTGTTCCCTGACTAGGGTCTTGGAGCATGTCAGGGACATGGCAAGGGCAAGAGCCAAGCATTTTTCTAAATCTAGTTGCAGATCCTGGAACCCTGGTTCCTTGGGCTGAATGGAACCATTAGAGGATATATGTCCCAACTCCTTTTTCCATGTAAAATTATACTAGAGCTACAGCTTCCATGGCTGCTGGAATGATCTAAGCTGTCTCCTGAGAAAGCTCTTCTTTGGTCTTCCTCAGAATACATTTGTAGAGCTAAAGTTATGACAGGAAAATTTAATTTGCCTGGAAAGAAAACTCTTTATAATGAGGGCCCTACTTCAAGGAATAAGATTCTTCAACACTCCCCAATAACCCTGGGCTCCCCATCCTTAGAAGGGGCGTCACCGTCACACACCACTCGGTAGGCAGAACACATAGGGGGTTTTTCCACCCACATGCCAAGGTGACCTCAAGGAGCACTTAGGGTTGTGCTTTTCTTGGAGCATTGGTATCTCGCTGCCTTATCCCGCCTTCCTGCCTAAACCAGCCTCTATTCATCTGTCAGAACATGAGCAACCCTGAGAAAGTCCACCCTCTGAAGCCATGCCGGTTCCGAGCTTCAGGTCCCTCACTGATGGTCCAATACAGCTAGTGAAGCTATGAGTCTTGTTCTCTAGGAACTCGCCATGCCAGGGAGACAGCATGTATTATGGACAAACATCTAGAAAATGTGCAGATGGAACCAAAGCTACATCTGGCCCCTTTGAAGCCATGCCCCTCCACGACTGCTACAAAGGAAAGTCTTCTGCCCCTACAGACATCTGGGGAAGACACTTGTCCTTCCAGTGTGTTGTTCTTCTGTTGGGGGCAGAGTTGTTTACAGCTTGTGGGCACGAGATGCCCCCTTTTTTTTTTTTATCCCCAGACATTTGCTCTACCACTGTGCCCATTCTGTCTGGACCCAGAGCCTTTTATAGAGTGTAAGAGAACTAGAAAATCAGGCATATGTTTGGGCAGCATGTTGGCACATTCCCCACCCCATCAAGTTTATTCACTCCTAACAAATATAAATAACGCATTGTTATTTGCCTTGGAGGCTAAATTTTCTTGTTTATGATTGATGTGCATTTAATACTGTGCCATACTTTAGCCAATGGCAATTGCATAGTAACTCCACAGACTAGCCAATTCTATAAGTCTCATCGTCCTCATTTCTTGACGAACCTGATGACGCTGAAATCATCTCTTAGATGCCTTTCAGCTCTGACACCTCATGAACCTCTCACCTAGTGTGTTAAGCTGGTCACTGCCAATTCCAAATATAAGTCACTTCTGTTTCAAAAGATGTTTCCTCATTCCAATTTCTATTCTGTAATTATGTAGTTGGAATCAGGGACGTAGAGCAAAATATCTCCTACTAAATCCCATGGTCCTCTATCTCCAAAGTCTACTTTGAGTGTGACCACATGAAATCACTATGCTTACGACTATTGAATCTTCCACTCCATACTCAGAGCCCACTTTCTTTTTTTTGAGACAGAGCCTCAAGCTGTCACCCTGGATAGAGTGCCGTGGCTTCACAGCTCACAGCAACCTCCAATTCCTGGGCTCAAGCGAGTCTCTTGTCTCTGCCTCCCAAGTAGCTGGGACTACAGGCACCCGCCACAACACCCGGCCATTTTTTGGTTGCAGCCATCATTGTTGTTTGGCACGCCCAGGCTGGATTCGAACCTGCCAGCTCAGGTGTATGTGGCTGGTGCCTTAGCCCGCTGAGCCACAGGCACCGAGCCACAGAGCCCACTTTCAATAAATGAGACCCTTCAATCCAGAGTTCAAGTACTTGGCAATAACCTTATTATGACATAGTCGAGAAACATGAAATAAGCAAAGAAAGGGTTTTTAAAAAGTTTTTCACATTCAAAAGGGAGATGATAGTCAAGTCTGACAGTGAGGAAGGAGTCATATAAATTATGCAAATTAGACCCAGTGGTTTTTACATATCTCTGTAGGGCAGAGAGTTGATGGCCCATCAGATCTGGGTTCAAATATACGTTTTACAATATTCCTCAATGTGGAAAAAACAGTTTTTTTATGTTAAAAACAAACCCTAGCTTGGATAAATGCTGAGCTACCTAAAAATGTGGACATCTAAGAAAGGAAGAACCATTCCTGGGGGTTCCAGGTAGCCAAAATCATTCTGTGTGGTGCTGGCTTTTATGTTTAACGGAGATGTTCTGTAAGTGTTGCGAGTTCAGGACTGAAACCAAAGGGACCAACTCAGGAACAGTATTTTCTCTTCTGTTCCTGGCTCACTGGCTTTTGGTTCACAGTACATCTCTTAGCCTGTAGGAAATTCCTTCCCCAAGAGAAAGATAAATACTAATCTTAAAAGTCAAATTTGATTTTTCAAAACAGAAGCAGATCTGGAGAGTTAAGTAGGTGATTGTGCTGGATAAGAATATGTAGGGTAAAATATTAATACATGTTCAGAATATGCAGGTATAAGATTTATCATCTTCAGCTCCTCCTCTGCCTCTACAAGCCATTTTCTAAGATTCCGCCAAAGAAAAATTTTAAATGTTTGAGACTATATAATTGACCTTTATTAATAGGCCAGGTAGTCAGCTATAATTTGTCTCTTTCCCTAAGGGTGTGCCATTCTCATTAGATTTTTTGTGTATGTGCATGAACACGTATGTTTGTCTGTATAGGAGTGATGAA
Organism: Perodicticus potto; assembly: GCA_963574655.1. Lineage (NCBI taxonomy): Eukaryota > Metazoa > Chordata > Mammalia > Primates > Lorisidae > Perodicticus > Perodicticus potto. The sequence goes on from CAUYRH010071387.1 coordinate 8,316, forward strand.
AAAATACCACAACACAATTTTGATGGCCCTGAGAATCTCATAATTCAGCAGGCTTCCTGAATTAGAAATTGTTTCCCAATCTTCAGTCACATATGAACCAACTTTGAAATTTGCCCCTCCTATCTACCCAAACAGCTATTTGTCTATTGTTTTCCTCTAAACCAATTCACTTTTTTTTGCAGTTTTTGGCCAGGGCTGGGTTTAAACCCACCACCTCCAGCATATGTGGTGGTGCCCTACTCCTCTGAGCCACAGGTGCCGCCCCCAATTCACTTTTTTACTTAAATCCTTAACATTTCTGAAATTGGAAAACTAACACCCATCAGTTCCAATAAATAGCAAATGACAGTGAAAAGATATACAACAAAAGCAAAACGTTATTAAACAATCAGTGCCATTATTTCCTACCCAAGGCTCTTAGGTCTGCACTCTTTTTGTTGAAAAGGAAGATGTGCAAGACTTGAGGGCTGTCAAGGGCATACCAGTGGCCGGCTAGGGTTTTCTCCTTGGCTGTAACCAGAGGGACTAAATGAGAGCAGAAAAGGAACTCTTTCCTCAGGCGCTCTAATGAGATGCAAGGCCAAGTGTGGAGACCCTCAAAAGGCGTCACATGCACTGCTACCTCCACCTCTGGCAGGTGCTTCACTGTGAAAGCCCTGCTCTGTCCATGCACCTTCTACCAAGCAGCAACATCTCCCACCTTTACTAGGCCTGGCCCCTGGACACCCTGGTGGTGCAGAACAAAGTACCTCATAGGGAGGCAGTACTGGGGGCATAAAGCACTTTCAAGGCAGTTCTGTGACTGATGTGCATGATAATAGATAAAACTTGGTTGCGTGATCTGGCCTTGGATGAGCCCCACTCACACAACCCCATGCTCTTGAGGACTGACACACTTGTGACAGATGCTTTCCAGAGAGGAGCTGGAGGGTTTAAAACACTACAGGCCCAGAATAATGCTCATAAGTCATCTCCTTCTGAGACGACCTCAGGCATGATGTGCAGGATGGCAGAATCTGATCTTGTGCTATTTATTATCTGAGTCCTGAGTCCATTGATGGGAATTTCCCTCATGCCCCCTCACACCCAGCCTTTCCCATTTGTGTTTGTACAAAGTAGACTTTGGATCCAACTGTGTCGTGCCACACCACAACCCAAATCCTCACTTTAATTCTATCTCAAATTTAGCTCCGGTATATGTGGAAGCACAATTGGAAATGGGCCTCTTCTTGTTCAGAGAGATGGATGTTTTTTGAAAGAGTGAATACCACCTTTTTCATGTGCCAGATTCCCTCCTGGGCATACTTTGAGATGGACAGAGCAGACAGACAGATCAATACCTCCATGTCAAAATGTCTCTCCATCCCTATTCTTACTCAAAGTACCAGATCACATCCCAAAATAGCTGTTAAATATACCCCTGGTCTCAGCTAGAAAGGTTTCATAAACTTTCTGCTTTCTTTTGGTAAATGTGATAAATATTACATTTCAAGACATGAAACAGTCTCTCTATAAAGCCATCACGGGAGGTCTGTGTTCTCCCCAAATGCAGTGGAATCCGGCCACAGAGCAAAAGTTTAAGAACACATTCGAAACTTGTCAGGTGTCAGGAAAAGGAATACTTGGCTCAGAGATTGATGTGTTCCTCATCTTTGGCCTATTTAGGTCAAGGTCTGCCTTCTTTTGTGAGGCTAAAGGTTTGTAGGGAACAGCCTGGGGCCTCCGGTGTGACAGTCACCATGTGGCTGGGGTGAGCCTGTGAGGCACAGGCAGAGGGAAAGCATGGAGCTTTCCAGGGAGAGTTTCTGAGGCTTGACATTGGAAAGGGATGGAAAAATAGCAAATGAAAAAAACAAGGGGATAACATCAAAGGAGTTATTTTAACGAGTGAGCACATCACACGGTCGGAATCATAATCTGAAATTTTCCAAAGGCCCATCTGTATGTTACACAACTTGCAGGATTCCTGTTAAATTCTGCTGTGGAAGAAATTTCTTTATTAATCTTTTTAATGGTCACTGCGATATCCCAGGGGAAACTGCTGGGACAAAATGATGAGTTCATAAGAACTATTTGTGGATCTTCCCCCCTTATCTTTTTGGACCTAATCACACTTGTCGGGACCTTGATCATGAAGTTACTCCTGAAGCTCCTGCTCTTCCCTTTCTGTCTTTGCCACACAGTCTCGCAGTTGCCCTTCCTTGTCCTTCAAAAATTCCTCTCCCTCCACCCTATCTCTTAACTGTTGATATTCCTGGGAGCTCTTTCCTGCTCCTCTGCACTATCAACGGTTGGGGTTGTTCATTGCTTTCTCTAGGCTGATTCTTAGATCTCCATCTCTAGCCCAGGCCTATTTTGGAGCTCTGGGCACACTTATGCAGTTACCTGCTACCCGTCTCCACGTGGTTGTCTATCTCATGGTTCCTCCATCTCAACATGCCCAGAAAAACTTTCCTCTTCCTCTTCCTCCTTGCCCCCCTTATCATCATCAAAACTGCCTTTTTTATAGTTTTCCCTACCTTAGCCAAGTGCACCAGTACCAAAAACCGTTGTTGGGATCATTCTTGATTCTGTACAAGCCATTGCCATCTTTTTAATTCTACCTCCTGAGTATATCTCAAATATATCTACTTCTCTTCACATCCAGTGCTATAACCCTAGACTCTGCCACCATAAACTCACCCGAACCACTGCATAATATGGTTTGTCAGGCCTTCAGTGCCATGAGCTTGTTACATTACCTGTCAAGTCTTATCCTTCGTTGCTTTCTCTCTTGTACTCTGTGTTCCAAATATTTTGAAAACTCCCCTCTCTATGAGTCATTCTCACATTTGCTTTTGACTGTTGGCATGAATAATTCCCCTGTCTAGAATAACCCTTTCACTTCTCACACCACTCCCATCTTTCCCACTCTTCTTCTATCATCTTTCATTATTTAGTCCCAGTTTACATATCTCTTCCTCAAGGAGAACTTGCATGTCTTAGGCCAGGCTAGGATTCTATATTTTATATCTCATAGTGACATAAACTTCTCCCCTCATAATGCTCATTATACATTATTAGTGACACTTGTCAAAGTATTCCCCTTTCCAACTAGAATACCTCATCAAACATCCTAAGTCTTATTAGTTATATTTACTTTTTTCTTGGAAACCATCTTCTAGGATCCCCCTGGACCCATTTTCCTGTTCAAACCAGAACTGTTTGTTCACTAACCCTTCTACAGAGCTATCAATCTGAGTTAGCTCCAGTACCTTCTTTTTCAGATGGAGTCTCTGTTTGCTGGGTTCTGTATGTTTTCTTCCCTGCTTTGTATCCTTGGTTGGTGAAATTCATCCTTGAGGAACTTTGTGAGAGTGGATGCATAGAAGCTTAACTGTTTTGAAAAATTAAGTGTGGTTAACAATATCTTCATTCTGCCTTTGTACTTCATGTATATTTTAGCTGGGTATAGAATCTTGTACGGAAAATTATTTGCCTTCTGAATGTTAAATACAGTTCCCCCAGAATCGTCTAGTGTTAAGGGCTGATGTTGAGAATTATAGTATACTTTTAATTTTCAATAAGTGATAGAGGATGTATGTCTGTCTAGTCTAGAAGCTTGTAGAATAAATTTCATTATCCCTAGAGTTATGAAATCTCATGGTAATATGCTTTGTGGGAGGCGAGGAGAGAGGGGAGGTTGTTGGAAGGAGGGTAATCAGTGGGACCACACCTATGGTGCATATTGCAAAGGTACATGTCAAATCTATTACGTGTAGAGTATAAATGTCATAACATAATAATTAAATAAGTGAGGTGAAAGCTATGTTATCCAGTTTGATGTAAGCATTACAAATTGTATATAAAATCAGCACATTATACCCCATAAATGCATTAATGAATATAGTTATGATTTAATAAAAAAAATATGCTTTGTTGGAGGGACTTTTTTTCATCACTATGCCAAGTGGGTTCTTATAGTCAGAAAATATATGACCTATACTTCTGTGATATTTTCTTATATTTCTTTTATATTTCCTTCCTCACCATTTTCTCTATCTGTTCTTGATTAAATATTAAATTTTCTAGATAATTTTTTAACCTTTTCTTTATCATCCATTTCCATATTTTTTGTTATATTTTTTCTGAGTGAACTTATTGATTTTTATCTTCCTATCATTTTATTAAATTTATTTCAGACCTGGAGTTTCCTTGGTTCATTTTCTCTTCAGAATGAATTCTTTGCTTCCATTGGTATTGGGAAATGCTAGGCACTTGAGCAATGTGTGTGTAGACACATTAAGGTCTATTATTCCTTAAGCAGAGCTTTGAACAATCACCACCCCCTCTCTTTAGGATGTCTAGTGCCTAAGACTTTCTCAGATTTTGCAGCATGAATTGGCTTACATTTCTCTGCCATCTCCCACTATGTACACTTGGTATTCAGCTATCACAATTTTCTAACTCCTTCATACCCTGTCCATCTTTCAAGATATTCATGAACTTCCCTCACACAATATTGTATTCATGGCTGTTTGCATTAAGCTGTGATTTGACACTTTTTTTTATTCTTTCACTGTTATTCCAGTGGCATTTCAGGAGTGGATAGATACATGTGTTCAAATTCCATGTATAATCAAAGCCACTAATTGTTCTAATTACTGTAGCTGAAAGAAAAGTCTCAATTTGAGCTCTGGTTGTAAATCTCTTCCCCCTCCTTTCTTTCCTTCCTTCTTTTCTTTTCTCTGTTTTTTCCTTGATCATTTCCATCTGTACTGACTCACAGGCAGGACCTCAACCAGTGTGCACTATTTGACTTCAGAATCTTTAGGCTTCATCTGATATTTCCCAATTTCTTATTAGTATCGATTTATTGCTTGCTATTTTATTATGAAAAAAATTATTACTGTTTCTAATGAATGTACACTCATTCTTTAAATCCTTCTCTTAAAAGAATGATGATTGTGGTGATGAGAGGGGTGATGGTAGATTTACTTACTGAGCTCTTAGCATGTACCAAGCCCCAAAGTAAGCCTGCTACATAGATTATATCTTTTAGTGGACCCTATGGGTAAATTAATATTTATTTCTTTATTTTAAAGATAAGGAAACTAAAGCTTATAGAGTTTTATAAGTTGACTAAGAAAATATGGTTGGCCAATTGTGAAACATGATTTTGCATAATCTATTCTGACACTAAAGATTAGACTTTTATTTATTATACTATACTATGTCCTCTTGATGGCAAATGATTTTAGACCAGACACTGTGCAGAATGTTACTTGGAATCATGGTATTTCTTCTAACTGTTAAAAGCACTTTCAAACAATAGAATAAGATGCTTGGTTATGTTAAGAAAAACTCTGCAAAGATCTATATGGGTGTTGGATGGTCTGGGGTGAAGAATGTTGCAGGGAAGGAGGTGATTCCTACATATGGGTAGAGCATGGACTTCAAAATCCCTTTTAAAATCTTTAAGTCTATGATTCTAACAGTTCTACTGTTAGTTCTCCCAACTATCTCCTAGAAACTGTCTCTTAGATTGGTTAGCAGAATTGGCACCTTGCTACTTCACCTATTTTTATTTTCTATACATTGTGTGTCAATGGGAAGTTTGAAAAGGCATATTTTAGCATTTAATATTGAAAATAATAGCTATCATCTATTCAGCGCTCACTAAACATTATGCTAAGGACCTCATAAACACTGAGAAGTTGGGTCATTATCATCAATATCCTAGACAAAAAAAAAAAAAAATCCTAAATGTGGTTGTCTTAGTCTATCCAGTCTGCCATAACAAAATACCAAAGACTGGGGGCTTAATCAATAGAAATTTATTTTTTCATAGTTTAGAGAAGTTTGAGATCAAGGTCCAACAGGGTTGGGTTTCTGGTGAAGGCTCTCTTTCTGGATTACAGGTAGCTGCTTTGCCTCTGTGTCCTCATTTGGGGGTTAGATCTCTTTCTTTCCTTCCCCATTTATATAAGACCACCAATTCTATTGGAATAGCCCCTCTTCCTTTGACCTCATTTAATCTTTACTTCCTAAAAGTCCTGTCTTCAAATATAGTCACATTGAGAATTAGAGGCTCAACATGCAAATTAGGGAGGAACACAATTCATTTCCTAGTAGTTTAGTTTGGTTTTAATGGAAAGATGGTGGTATTGATGTTACTGATACTCAAAAAATGTTTGGCCTGGAAGTAGAAAATCTTTCTACTACTTTTTGGACATACCTTTGGTCTCCATTAAGGGAGGGGGGGTAATTCACCTTATGGACTGGCTCTGTTTCAGTGTTTGGCAGGAAGAATCAACTCTGTTCTTTCTTATCAAACTGCAAGAATAAAAGTTTTGGGGGTTTGAAGAAACCCAATCTTTTGTGGGGAGAATCTTTTATTATCTTGATAAAGGACCTCCTTGGGTTGTCTTCAGGAGAAAAATAGTCTCCTAGTGTCTCTCTATTTGTTTGTAGATTAGAGACGTCTTTAGTGTCAAAGCTTAGTTTTTCTTTCTTTTTGTCTGCAAAACTAACCCTGTTCTTCAGAAGTTTTTGGTGACTGGTCCATTTCTTTTCTAGGAAGCTAAAGAAACTATTTCGAAAACTGAAAGATGAGACAGAACCTGGAGAAACAGACTCTGCCCATTCCAAACATCCAGAGCAGTGGGACCTAGACCACAGCTTGGAACCATACACAGGACTGACTCCAGAATACATGGAGATGAGTAAGAGCCCATGTCTTTGCACTGGGGGAGGTTCAGACAAAGGATGTGGGGAGGGGCAGGGAGGAGACAGGGAAAGTGACTAGGGCAGCTTCTGCTCTTTTGTGAGGTTCATGGTTACTCAGTAGCCCCTTCTGTGCCATAAGAAAGTTGAGAAGAGTGGAGCAGAAGGAACCCTGGCACAAGAACCAGGAGCAGCATCAACACCAGTTTGATGGATGATGTCCTCTTCTACTTTGGCCTCCTTTCCTCATCTATAAAATGAAAAGAGTGATTTCTCATGGTTTCTCTCATTGATAAAGGTGAAAGGGAACTTGAAATTCAGGAGTAGATTTCATGGAAGAAGAGTAAAGTAGTCCTATAACCCTTGGGTCAAGGATATATATACACATACATCTTTGACTTGGAGAATATCAGAGTCTCCCACTCTCATTAGTTGAGCTGGTTTAGATGTAAGCTTTTCATCAAAAAAAGTTGGAGATATTTTGTGTAGGGGGTGAGAGGTAGATTCTTAGTTGCAGAGCCTCTGACTCTCTTAGATAAGGCTTGAAGGTAGCAGTGGGTATCAGTACAGGCTGATAGAACACAATCAATTCAGATGTGGCTTAGAAGTCATGAGTTCTCCATTATGAGAAGTATCTTAGATTATCTGCATTGAACTCCTGGGTAATTGAGAATAATCCTGATCCACTCTTGGGATGGATGGTTGAAAAGCCTCTTTCCTAGTCTTGAAAGTAATGAATTACAAGCTTGAGACACCAGAGATCAGGAGTACAGGTATAGCATCTAATGATTACTCAAGATGTAAATCACAGAAAAACATCAATCATATCCAATGGTAGAATAATTCAATATTTAAGTCAATACTTAATATCATTATACCCATCACAATGTTTACATATGGCTCTTGCTCTCTGTTAGTCACTTTTAATAGGGGTCCGCCAATGCCTTTCTGTGCACCTGGTACTTCACTCGCTATTTCTAAAAGATCTTTATTCTATTTTGTTGAAAATTTGTGTATATATTTTAAGGGTGGAAGAAAAGGCAGGGTCTAGATTAGATGGCCATGAAAATTCTGTTCCAGCCCTGAGGTGTCTGAAATTCTAGGCAAAGCCTGAGCTTTGTAATCTAAATCAGTTTATCAAAGGAGAAGCAATCATGATGTCTGCTTTAGGAACAATAGACCAAGGAAATATCGAGACACAATTTATGGAAGCATCTAGCTCACTCACATTTTTCATATTGAGCTAAGTGCTATTTCTAACCGCTTTCTAACGCTGACCCAGGGGTTGCACAGAAATGATTGCTCACATTTCAGCTGCCATTCTGCATTTGCCATTCTGTCATCCACTCAGAAAGAAATGCCAGGCATCAAGGCTTCCATTTGGGCAGGGGCTTAACCTTAGGAATCCTTGAGCTCTGTCTCTCTAGTGCTAACCACAGTCCCCTCCCCACTACCAGTGTGGGTTTTACATGCCTGCCAGCCTCTCTGTATACCTAGTTAGCTATTTCCAATCTTCCTCTTTTGAGTAATTAAAAGCAGAGACCCTTGAGCCATACTCTTTGGGTTCAAATCCCAGCTCTGTGACTGACTAGCTTGATAATGCTAGACACTAATCTTTATGTGTCTTGATCTGCTTAGCTATAAAAGAAAGATAATAATACCTATCTCATGGGATTCTTGTGAGTAATTAATGAATTGATATTTGTGAAGTGCTTAGAAGAATGCCTAGCAAAGACATATATTAATGTCAAGTATTGCTTCTCTTAATGTTCCTGAGGCCTAAGGAAGGCAGAGTACAGGGAAATATTCTCCACTTTATTTATAGCCTCTGTGTCATTGACTACAATATCCACTATGTGTTTAAACCTGAGCACTTTCAAAGTAATGAGTAGAGGGAGAAAAAAAGAATTTGAAGATTTCATACCTTCTGGAATATAAAAAACAAAAACAAATGAAAAAACCCAATTACTTACAGTGAATAAAACAACTATATACCAGAAAGTTTGAAAACAGAAAAAAGAAGGGAATATGGCTCCCCAAACTTATCTCATTTAAGTTCTACTTTCTTTTGTATTTTGGTGCTATTTCTTAGACCATTTTTGTTATGTATATAAATTTATTTATTTATTTATTTTTATGTATATGAATTTAAAAGTAAAGTTCTGATCATTCACATTTATTTCTTTTTGTTTTTAAATTGGTACATAATATTTGAACATACTTATAGGGCACATGTGCTATTTTTTTTTTTATTCTTGAATCATAGCTGAGCACATTAGTGTAATCAAGGGGTACAATGTGCTGGTTTCATATACAATCTGAAACATTTTCATCAAACTGTTTGACATAGCCATCATGTCATTTTCTTAGTTATTGTATGAAGACATTTGTATTATGCATTTAGTAAGTTTTGCCTGAACCCATCTAAGATGCGTCATAGATGTGGCCCCACCATTTACCCTCCTCCCACACATCCTCCCCCCTCCACTTCCCTCCCTTGCCACTTTCCCCATATTCTTATGCTATAAGTGGGTTTTAGCCTTCATATGAAAGCTATAAATTATCTTCATAGTAGGGCTGAGTAAATTGGATACTTTTTCTTCCATTCTTGAGATACTTTGCTAAGAAGAATATGTTCCAGCTCCATCCATGTAAACATGAAAGAGGTAAATTCTCCATCTTTCTTTAAGGCTGCATAGTATTCCATGGTATACATGTACCACAATTTATTAATCCATTC
>CAUYRH010071397.1:0-18742 GCA_963574655.1 Perodicticus potto
GCCCAGCCTCCTGCGTGTCCCTCCTGTGCCGCCCAGCCTGCTCCCGCCCGGCCTGCTGAGGCCTCTTCTTGGGTCAGAAGTCTAGCTGCTGACTGGCTCAATCTCCTGTCTTTGGTGGCTGAGTCTTTGCTCCAAGCAGGAGCCTCTGTTCTCAGAGCCCCTCCCTGACCAGGGTGGGTGCAGAGCTGTTGCTCCCTCCAGCCTCCTCCTGGGAAGAGGTGACCCACAGGGCCCTCAACAGGGTGGCCTACAAGCTTCGGGAGTCCCCTTCTAAGGATTGGTGGTTGCATCCAGTGTGACAAAGGTCAATCAGTGCTACGTGTGTGATCAATAAAATGTCTATGTCAAGAATTATGGGCCATGTGTGTTTCTGCTTCTCCCTGAGCCCCTTTGACCACTGCAAGTTTGGGCTGTGGCTCCCTGTCCCCTAGAAGCCAGACACGTCACACGTTCTCAAATTCTGAGGAAAAAGCACTTGAAAAACAGCAAGATCTGAGCACGTCCGCAGCCCACCACGCTTACCTCTGCATAGGCACAGAGCAGAGAGGGCGCAGATTCCAGGCAGGCCAGGCACCTGCCCATGCCTGTCCCCTGCCTGAACAGGCTAATGGTGAGCTGGGGAGAAGCAGAAATCCTGTCCAGTTCGGCCCTGGGAGTCCCATACCCTGCGGTGAACCCCTGGCATGTGACCCAGGGTGCAGACTCTGGAGGGCAGTGCCCACACGGAGGAGGTGCCCTCCTACTGCCTGGCCACAGACCTGAAGGACCACCCCTGTGTGCTCTGAAGGACCAGCACGTTCTGTGGGTCCCCCATAGCCTGAGGAGTCGCTTTATCCCTCGTCCTACTCGAAGTTAAGGCTGACTAAGAAGCATGAAGCAGACTCGAGGGACAGTGAGGGAGGAGGACCCTGCAGTCTCAGTGGACCACCAGTGACAGAGGGCCAAGAGGGCACCAGGAGGACCAGCCGGGTTGGCACCGGGCACCCTGCTCAGCCCCTGAGCCAGGAGCAGACGGAACAGCAGAGTGGGACAGACGGCACCCCACCCCTACCCCAGATCAGCTCACTCCAGGAAAGGGGACCTTTAAACAGAAAGTTCTGATTTAAGGCTGGGCGGGTGGCTCACGCCTGTAATCCCAACATTCCGAGAGGCTGAGGCAGGTGGATCTCCTGAGCTCACAAGTTCAAGACCAGCCTGAGGGAGAGAGTGAGACTCTGCCTCTGAAAATAACAAGGCATTTTGGCAGGTGCCTGTAGTCCCAGCTACTTGGGAGGCTGAGGCAAGAGGATCACTTGAGCCCAAGAGTTGGAGATTGCTGTGAGCTAAGACAACATAGCACTCTATCGAAGACGACAGAGTGTGGCTATGTCTCAAAAAAAAAAAAAAGAAGGACCGGGGGGAGTTTCCACTTTACCACTAACCAGCATCAAGGTGCAGGACTGCCCACACAGGGGCACCAACAACCCAAGACCCTCGGGGAGCTGAAACAGCCCAGCTATGGCCATGGCCAGGGTCAGGGACGGTCTTCAAAGCACCATGTGAACAGGAGGAAATGGCGGGGTCTCCTGTAGAGACTGCTGCACAGAGCAGCAGCCCTGGGCACATCCAGGGATGTTTACAAGGTGAACACGCAGCCTGGGCACACTTGGTTCTGCACCTGGTAGGTGGTGACTACACACCAGGCCTGGAAGTGTGTTGGGGAGAGAGCACGGGAGGTGCCACCTGGGATGAGGCCTGGAAGGGCTCCTCCTCATATCACCAGCTCATCAGCCGGACCCAGGGAACAGAAGTGCCTTCGTTTGCTTCTCTTATGTGTCAAGTTCCCTGGCCAGCAAGATTTGCTACCCAGAACTTTGTAACTACCTGTTCCACCGATCTCCCTCTGTGCTGTTGTTTTCCCAGAAATCTCAGACCCTCCTTGCAGCCACAAGATAACTGCAGGCCTCACACACTGATCAGAGAAGTCAAGAAGTGCGGCCACAGAGTCTGCCCAGGACCCACCAAGCCACCTGCTCCCCACCACCCTCTGCGCACAAAGCTGAAAGGATGGCAAGTATGGCCCCAGCAGGTTACACAACTAACACCTCACCCGCGGAGGGGTTCACCCTGCATTCCAATCATACCACGAATGTCTTCTCACTGAGCTGGGCCCCCCTCCACCCCCCACCCCCCCGCACAGGGACAGCCCTGACCCTGTTGGTCAGGGCACTGGAATTGAGGCCTTCCTCCTGCCTCCCAGCAGATGTCCTCACAATAAATCCCCTTTCTTCCCTTACTGAGCCTGTTTCTCAGTAACAGACTTTGTGTGGAGTGAGCAGCAGAGTAAGAGGGGATCAGAACACAGTGTACAGATTCATTAGCAGCACCACAGTGAGGGAAGTCTCTGGATGCGATTCCCCAGCAGGAGGGAAGAGCTGCTTGTGCTCGCTTCAGGGGATCTCCTGGTTCCCAAACAGCAACCCAGGGACCCTGATGTGCCATCACCCCCCTCAGCTGAGGACAGCACCCCTCACACTTGCGATGAACCCAGCACCCTGGTGAGATTCTTCACCCTGCCGGAAGAGGGGTCACTGCTACTGGGGAGAGGGGACTCTTCCTCCAAGCAGGCCACATGAAGGAAATCCCCTTCAAGGCTGAAGACCATGCTGAGTCTCAGAGACTAAAGCCATGGTCAGAACTTAATAAGCTAACAGACCCAGAGCCAACTATAGCCACATGCTGGGAGTGACCCCTCAGACACCAGGGGGACAAGCCAGGCAGGTCCATAAGCTCACCCCCATCACAGGAAGCTTCTTTGGCACTGGCCACAGAACAAATCATAACAAAGAGAGTTTGGGGCCACCACTTGGTGACCACGTGCTCATATATGACCTAGTTGTCCAGTACATTTTAAAAGGTTAGTTGCCTTACCAGCCATTACAGAGGAACAGGAGGGCCTTTGCCGTGTACTGCTGCTTTACCACCCCCGGGCTTGCCCTTCCTGTGGATCAGTGTCCCCCTGCCGCATCCCTCAGCCTGGCAGATTTTGTGTTTCTGTGTTTTAAAGAAGAGTCCCATTGTCTTCTGGCCTCCATTGTCTCTGCTGAGAAGTTGGTGACTTTCTTGTCCTTTCGAGACCCTCATCCCTTGCATGTAAAGTGATTTTCTTCCTGTGCTTTCAAGGTTTCCTCTTTATATGTGGTTTTAATCACTTTAAAGATTTTGTTCAGATATGGTTTTATTTGTATTTATCATGTTGCAGTTTTCTGAGATTCTTGGAGGTGAAATTGGTACAGTTGAATATCAAATTGGGGGGGTTGCCTGTTTTTTTTCTCAAAACTTATTTATGCTTCATCTCATTCTCTTCTCTCCTGAGGTTGAAATTACTTCTGCATGAGACACTTGGTATTGTCTTACATGCTCTTTTCATTGTCTGAACTGTTCATCAGATTCCTTAGATCAGACCATTTCCATTGATGTGTGACTCTGTTTCCCCACCATGTGCCTCCTGACCCCCACCCCCAGGTCCCCAGCGTGGCATTGTGATGCCTGGTCCTAGGCGCCATGTGCTCCAACCTGTCCACATGGACCTGCAGCCCAGCTCCCAGGGTGTAGGCTTTCCTGCCTCCCTAGAACATACCGGTTTCCACAGCAGCATTTTCACCCCTTGCACAGCTGCCCCTGCCTGGTTTGTACAGACACCTTTCCCAGAAACCTTTGCATCACCCATGGCCAGCTTGTCCTATCTCTTTACAGGGGCCCCTGGGCCACCCACCAGCATCCCCCTTGCTCTGCAATCTGCTGAGTCCATTTTTCTTTTCAGGACTCAGCCCTCTCTGGAATTATTTCATGCATTCATTTATTCATCCACTTTATTATTCATTGCCCACCATTGGAGGGCCCTTGAACTCAGGACCTCCCTGCTGTTAGCACACAGTATATTTAGAGGGTGCCAAAAAATGTACCCACATTTTGCAAAAGGAAAAAACTATATTAAAGTTGAAATATTCTATATATACTGAGAATAAAACTTGAACACAGGCCAGGAGTGGTGGCTAACGCCTGTAATCCTAGCACTCTGGGAGGCCAAGGCAGGTAGCTTGCCTGAGCTCACAGGTTTGAGACCACCCTGAACCAGAGTGAGACCTCATCTCTAAAAAAAAAAAAAAAATAGCTGGGGTGGCACTTATACCTCAATGGGTAGGGCTCTGGCCACATTGAACTCTGGTGGGTTCAAACCTGGTCAGAGCCAGCTAAAACAACAATTATAACTACAACAACAACCCATAAATAGCCCAGTGTTGTGGCAAGCACTTGTAGTCCCAGCTACTTGGGAGGCAGAGGCAAGAGAATAGCTTAAGCCCAAGAGTTTGAGGTTGCTGTGAGCTGTGACACCATGGCACTCTACCCAGGGCAACAGCTTGAGACTCTGTCTCAAAAAGAATAGCTGGACATTGTGGGGAGTGCCTATAGTCTCAACTACTTGGAAGACTGAGGCAAGAGAATCACTTGAGCCCAAGAGTTTAAGGTTGCTGTGACTTATGATGCCATGGCACTCTACTAAGGGTGACAAAGTTAAATTCTGTCCTCACCCCAAAAAAGTTGAATACAAGTCACATTCAGCCCTTTATAATAACAGAAGCCAAAAGTGACCTGAGTATTACAAATTTGATACAGTTTTTGCTTCCTTAAAATATGTCTATGTTTGTTGTCACCCTGCGTATTTCTGCCAGGAACAAGTAATTTCTCACATAGATTATGCTATGGTAGAGGTTGGATAACATTCTGTAAAGACCAGACATTGGTTCTTGTAGGATTTGCAAGTCAGACTCTCGTTCCTAACTCCTCAACTCTGCCACTGTAACACAAAAGGATCCACAAAAATACATATAAAATGGGCACATTGGATACAAAAGACCTTTAATTACAAAAACAGGCAGTGGGCCAGGACCATACTGTTTGCTAACCTGTGCCTTAAGGTTTTCCTCTGCAAAGTACACCCCCAAAACTATTATTGCCTTGGTGTTCACTGACACCACGACACCCAAAAAGGAAGAACAGGACTCGGAATCTGGACTGGAGACAATGGAGCTGTTAGCACAGTCACTCAACACGGAGCCTGCACGGGGACCAACCAGATCATCCTGTTTGTAGAAGAAATTTGCCTCAAGACGGAATGCAGGGATGTGCACGTGAGGAGACAAGATGTTGGGGGAACTTAACACCACAAGGAAGACAAGAGCTGTGCTTCTGTGTTACCTGATGCCAGTGCCTAGGTGTAAAGTCCACCCAGAGATGGAGCTCCCTCCACCAGCACCCTCCTCTCCAATAGCAGCCTAGCCACAACCACTATGTGCCACCCCAGCTGCTCCTTGAGCTTCCAGCCAGCCTACTGTGTGACCAGCCGCTGCTAGCCAGCCTGCCCGTGAGCTACAGGCCCTCCACGTATGCTGTCCCCTCCTGCCAGTCCTCCGTGTGTGCTATCCCCTCCTGCCTCCACATGTGTACACATGAGCTGTAAGCCAGCTGTCTGTGTGCCTGTGACCTGCAAACATTCCCTGTGTGTGCCCATGAGCTGTGGGCCTTCTTGTGTGTGTGGCCCCCTCTTGCCAACCCTCCTGGTGCTGCCAGCCCTCTTGCCCCGCCCTCCTTTACAGCCACAGCCCCTGCAGAGCCCCTTATTGCTGCTGACCACAAGTCTCCAAACCAGCCGCTCCCAGGGCAAATGGGTCCACTGCTCTTCCCCGCCCAGCACTTGTGCTTGGTGGGCTGCCAGGTTCTGCATGGGGGCACATTGAATGTCTGCTCAAGAACCCTCAGATCATCTGGGTGAAAGGTGGCAGAATGACACAGTCTGAGCCTGAGGACCCCTCAGGGGTGTCCTGGTCAGGGTCCTTCACTCACTCCAGCAGGAGAGTGAAGCCCATGTGAGCCAAATAAATCTGCCTTCCTGGGCAGCATGTCTGTCCTATGTACCATCACACATGTGTGAAGTTCCTTCCCTAAAGGTGCAGGCTAATGTAAGGACAGCAGCCCTCCTCAGGGAGCCTCTTCACAATGGCTGAGCTAGAGTGGAATTCCTAAGGGGGTGGGGGAGCTGAGGGTGCTATCTCCTCAGCCACCTCCTGAGGATTGCACTGTGGATGGGGCAGAGTAGAAATAAAAAATCCTCTACTCTAAAAGATGCATGGGAAACAGGCCTGCATTCTAGAACCCACACAGTGCCCCAAAGCATTATTACATTAGGGAGGACGGGGACCCTGTCACACAGGGCACCCTCCACAGATGCAAAGCAGAGTCTGCCTTCCCTGAACCAAAGAGCAGCAAGTATAGGAAAGCCTCCCTCTCCATGTGCCAGGCACACAGGGCCTGCCGCAGGCTGACCTGCCCCAGGACAACAGAGAACCCTTCTGCCTCCACCTCCAGCCTCCCAAGCACAGCTCAATAAGGAATATCAGTCTGCCTCTGGGGAAAAGGTCAAAGTTTTTAGAGAGATCCTTCAGGTGGCAGGCATGTGGGGCATCTGAAAACTTAGGATGGAGCAAAACCACTAGCCTTCACCCTAGGCACAAGCATGGGCAGCCACACGAGATGGCCAGGGAAGCCGTTGTTGCATGGAAACCACAGTAATAAGCAAAGCCCTACCAAGGTCAGTGTCCCTGCAGATTGCATCAACTTTCCCCTCCCATCCCCACCCTAATTACCTGACAGAAGAAGAGACTCATTCCCAGGAGGAAATGCTCTTTATGTCACCTTCAACTGTTTCATACATGTTGGGGGATAGTCAATCAAAAATGATAAGATATACAAAAATGCAAGAAAAAAAAAAAGCATTGTCAAGAGACAAAGCAGTCAACAAAACTAGACTCAAAAATGACCCAGGCATCAGCACCATCAGACACAAACTTTAAAATATCTACAGTGTGCTTTAAAATAATGGAATGTGTCGAAGTATCAAATGCTAAGGTTTGAACAGCACATATGATCTAATGGGGAATTTCAGCAGAGCGATGGAGACTCTAGGAAAGTACCAAATGGATATGGTATGAATCAAAATACAGTATCAGAAATTCCTTCACCGGGCTCATGAGTATAGCCAGGTGTGGAAACACTGAATCTGAAGAGAGGTAAATACAAATTTTCCAAATTAGAATACAAAGAGCAAGAGGGTTGGGGGGGGCTTTGGGGAAGACAAATATAAAGCATCATAGAGCTCTTGGGCTGTGCTATACCCTCATTTCTGTGTGTGATTGGAGTCCCAAAAGGAGGAGAGAGAGCAAACAGGGCCCAGGACATAATTGAAGAGGTAATATCTGAGAAAGATTCTGAAAACAATGATACCCATAAAACTACATATCCAAAAAGTTCAGAATTGTATAAATATTTTCCCTCAACAAAGTAAGTGGCTAGATATATCATATTAAGCTTGGGGCTGTCAAAAACCAAAGGGTTTTTTAAAGAGGGAATCCTTAAAGTATTCAGATTAAAAAATAAAACAAAACAGGGCAGTGCCTGTGCCTCAAAGGAGTAGGGCGCCAGCCCCATGTACCAGAGGTGCTGGGTTCAAACCTGGCCCCAGGCAAAAAACCTGCAAAATTAATGAATTAGTTAATTAATTAATAAATAAAACAAAACATACTACATGCAGCAGCAGAAAAATAAGAATTAGATTAGACTTCTAATTAAAACTTGTTCAATACAAAAGACACCTTTAAAATACTAAAACAAAAAGATAACTCTGAGAAGCTGAAAGTGTGCTTTAAACTTCAGGTGAAGTAAACACTTTCTCAGGTGAGCAGGCACTGAGAGGCATCACTGACAGCAGCTGCGTGCTACGATCAACATTCAGAAATTTTTGCATGCCAAAGAGTATGATAGCAGAGAGAAATTTAGGTCCACACACAGAAAAGAAGACCTCCATAAATTATTTTTAAGCAACTACAAAGTCACTGGCTATCTAGAAGCAGAGGTGTCCAAATTTTCTTTTCTCTCTGGTGCACTCTGGGAGAATAATGATTGTCTTGAGCCACACATTAAATACACAAACACTAAGGAAAGCTGATTAGCAAAAAAGAAAAAGTTTCGTGCATACTTTTTGCGATATCCAACACCACAGATAAGGAAAAAAAGTTCTCACAAAATCAGCATGTGGTCCATGGGCCACACGTTAGAGCAAAAAGAGGGACAAAGCACTGTTAGAGTCACAATTAACGTAAAGGGAAAATATGACAAGATAACACCACGAATGGAGGGTAGAAGCACCTGTCACAAAGCCCAACACTCACAGATGAGGTGGCGTAATGTTATCTGCAGGTGTCTAGTGTTATACTAAAGGCATGTGTTGTAAACTCTAGGCCAACTAAGTTTCAGAAGAGGTATACCAAAAGTAGAGATTAAATGTAGTAAGTAAACATTTTTCTATGTCTCTCCCACAGAGAGACATAGAAAGAGGAAACAAAGAAAAAGGAACATTGGGACAAGTAGACGACCATTAGCATGATGGTATTTTACATTTGAGTATGGCAACACTTACATTAAATGCAAAATGTCTAAACACTAAGATGGAAAGACAGGGGTTTCAAATTGGATGAATAAGCAAGATGCAGCTACCTTCTATTTTCCAGAAGCCCTACATTAAATTCAAAAGTATATATAGGTTAAAATGAAGCAGATGTAAAACACACTATGGAAGCAGTGCTCAAAATAAAGTTGGAATGAAGTGGATTTTAGATCAAGAAATGTTACCAGGGATAAAGAAGAATATTGCATAATGATAAAAGGGTTAATCCACCAGGAAAGTTTAACAAGTCTAAACATATAAGCACCTAACAACAGCTTCAAAACTGTTAAATGGAAAGACCTGCAAAGCAGCTGAGGACAGAAAGATGAAACAGATGATCACATGTCATTGTACTTGAGCTTCAAAGAGCAACTAGATGGAAAATCACCAGGACACAAAGGACTGGACAGCTCTCAATCACCTGGCCTCACTGATGTTTATAGAACGCTCCTCCAACAATACCAATATAAAAGAATACACCTTCTTCCCAAGTACACATGGGACATGCACCAAAAAGACCATACTCTGCAGCACAATGCAACCCTCAACACATTTCAAGGATTTGAAATAATACAACATATGTTCTCTGGCCATGATGAAATTAAATTAGACATTAGTAGAAAAGGATTGCTGGAAATCCCCAGCGTAACAAAAATTAACCAACGCACTTATAAATAAATAATCCATAGTTCAAAGAAGAAGTCATAAGGAAAAAAGAAATTAAATACAAATGAAAAGACATGTCACAATATGTGGAACACGGCTTAGTAGTGTTTAGAGGGATAAAATGATATTAAATGCTTATATTCACAAAGAAGAAAGTCCCAAATCAATTATGTAAGTTTACATTTTATTTACTTATTTATTTATTTGAGACAGAGTCTCAACGTGTTGCCCTCGGTAGAGTGCCATGGTGTCACTGCTCACAGAAACCTCAAACTCTTGGGCTTAAGCAATTCTCTTGCCTCAGCCTCCCAAGTAGCTGGGACTACAGGCACCCACCACAATGCCCAGCTATTTTTGGTTATAGTTGTCATTGTTGTTTGGCAGACCTGGGCTGGATCCCAACCCACCAGCTCCAGTGTATGTGGTTGGCACCTTAGCTGCTTGAGCTACAGGCGCTGCCTAAGTTTACACTTTAAACTAGAAAAGAAAATTAAAACTCAAAATAAGCAGAAATGAGGCGCAGGCTCCTCAGCAGCAAGAAAGAGCAGCAGCAGATAGAGCTGAGACACAGAAATAAAATTGTGTCCTCCCAGAACTGTGCCCCGCCCACCACCCCCCCAAGCTCTCCATGGAGCGCCACAACAAGATGAGGGCACTTTCAGACAAAGAGAAACAGAGTGTTTACCAGTAACAAACACTGACTGAAAGAAGCTCTATGAGACACCATCTAGGAAGAGGGGCAGTAGCCCAGAGGGAGGAGCTGAGGGGAAGAAAGGAATAGGGATTTAAGAAGTCAGTAGGCATAGGCATAAGCACATATTAACTGGGCAGGATAATGACTGACTGACCATTAGCAGGATTAGAAAAACAAAAGCAAGGTGACCAGAGCCCTAAAGAGGCATTGCAGGTAAATGGAAGATGATGGCTGATCTTCCCAAGGACAGTAAGGATGTGTTAACCTTAGACTACCTACAGCAGTGGTTCTCAACCTTCCTAATGCCGCAACCCTTTAATATAGTACCTCATGTTGTGGTGACCCCCAACCATAAAATTATTTTCATTGCTACTTCATAACTGTAATTTTGCTACTGTTATGAATCATAATGTAAATATCTAATATGCAGGATGTATTTTCATTGTTACAAAGGGGTCATGACCCACAGGTTGAGAACTGCTGAGCTAGATGGTGCCTGATGAGATCCTGAAGTTCCTCAGTAAAAGATTTGAAAGCATGTAAACTTCTGAACCAGAGAAGCAAGAAAATAAATGTTTTTTAAATTTAAGATATCAATGCAAATGCAGGTAGAAAAAGACTTTTTTTTTGTTAAAACAGTCTCACTTTGTCACCCCTGTTAAAGTGCTGTGGCATCATAGCTCACAGCAACCTCTAATCAAGACTCTGTGTTAAGGGACGGAAAACAGTATTTCAAGCAAATGGAAATCAGAAGAAAAGAGGGGTTGCAATCTTATTTTCAGATACAAGTCAATTTAAAGCAACTAAAGTTAAGAAAGACAAAGATGGACTTTATACTAGTCAAAGGAACAATTCACCAAGAAGACATCTCAATTTTAAATATTTATGCACCCAACTTCATAAATGCTTCCAGATTCATGAAACAGACCTTAATGGGTCTGAGCAATATGATATTCCATAATACAATAATAGTCGGAGACTTTAACACCCCTTTGACAGAACTGGACAGATCCTCTAAACAGAAACTAAACAAGGACGCAAAGGACTTAAATGTGACCCTAGACAAATGGGATTAATAGACAGATACAAAACACACCATCCTAAACCTAAGGAACATACTTTTTTCTCATCAGCCCATGATATGTACTCCAAAAGTGACTACATCCAAGGATACAAATAGCAAAATTAAAAGAATAGAAATTATACCTTATATCTTCTCAGATCACAAGGCAATAAAGGTGGAACTCAACCCCAACAGAAACGTTCATCCCCACACAAAGACTTGGAAATTAAACAATCTTATGCTGAGTGATAGTTGAGTTCAGGAAGAGATAAAAGTGGAAATCATTAAATTCCTCTAACATAACAACATTGAAGACACAAGTTACCAAAACCTGTGGGATACAGCAAAAGCGGTCTTAAGAGGGAAATTTATTGCCTTAGATGCCTACATTCAAAAAACAGAAAGAGAATACACCAACAAACTCATGAGCCATCTTATGGAATTGGGAAAAGAAGAACAATCTAATCCCAAACCCAGCAGAAGAAAAAAAAATAACCAAAATTAAATCAGAGATGAATGAAATTGAAAACAAATGAATCATTCAGAAAATTAACAAAACAAAAAATTGGTGTTTTGAAAAAGCAAATAAAACTGATAAACCTTTGGCCAGATAAACTAGAAATGAAAAAATAAAATATCTAGTAACCTCAATCAGAAACCATACAGGGAAAATAACAACAGATGCCAAAGAGATACAAGAGATCATCTTTGAGTACTACAAGAAACTCTATGTCCCAAAATTTGACAATGTGGAGGAAATAGATCAATACCTGGAATCACACCTTCTCCCTAGACTTAATCAAGAAGAAATAGATCTCGAACACTCCAGTTTGAAGAACTGAGATCAAAGAAACAATACAAAAAATCTCCCAACAAAAAAACACCCTGGTCTAGATGGTTTCATACCAGAATTCTATCAGACCTTCAAAGAAGAGCTTATACTTATTAGAACTTATTGATGCTGCAGAAATTATTTCAAAAAATTGAGAAGGAAGGAATCTTCCTTCACATGTTCTACAAAGCAAACATCACCCTGACACCAAAACCAGGAAAAGACCCAACTAAAAAGAATTTCAGACCAAGTTCACTAATGAATATAGATGAAAAAATCCTCAATAAAATCCTAGCCAATAGATTATAGCTACACATTTAAAAAATCATTCATTATGATCAAGTAGGTTTCATCCCAGCGATGCAAGTCTTGTTTAACATATGGAAGTCCATAAATGTAATTCACCATATCAACAGAAACAAAAGCAAGGGCCTAAGGTCATAAACATAAAAGATCAGAAGCAAAAACAAAGACCAATAGATGCAGAAAAAGCATTTGAAAAAATTCATCATCCTTTTTTAATTAGAACTCTGAAGAAAATAGACGTATGTGGCACATTTCTTAAACTGATTGAAGCCATCTATAACAAACCCACAGCTAATATTGTACTGAATGTACTAAAACTGAAAGCTTCTCAACTGAGAACTGGACAGACAAGAGCCTCTATCACTACTATTCAATACAGTGCTGGAAGTTCTAGCCAATACAATCAGGCAAGAGAAGGAAATAAAGACCATCCAAATGGGGACAGATGAGGTCAAACTTTTGCTCTTTGCCAATGATATGATCTCATACTTAGAGAACCCCAAAGACTTAACCTCAAGACTCCTGGGAGCGGTTAAAAAAATATAGTAATATCTTAGGATATAAAATCAATGTCCACAAATCAGAAGCCTTTGTATATGTCAATAACCACCAAGTTGAAAAGCTAATCAAGGACACAATTCCCTTCACAGTAGCTTCAAAGAAAACGAAATACCTAGGAATATACCTAACAAAAGACATGAAGGACTTCTATGAAGAAAATTATGAAACCCTGAGAAAAGAAATAGCAGAGGATATTAACAAATGGAAGAACATACCATGCTCATGGCTGGGAAGAATCAACATTGTGAAAATGTCTATACTTCCCAAAGCAATCTACAGATTCAATGCAATCCCCATTAAAATACCAACATCATACTTCTCAGATTTGGAAAAAATAATTCTTCATTTTGTATGGAACCAAAAAAAAACCTGTATAGTCAAGGCAATTCTTAGTAATAAAAACAACGCTGGGGGCTTCAGCCTACCAGACTTTAGGCTGTACTACAAAGCCATAGTGATCAAAACAGCGTAGTATTGGCTCAAAAATAGACATAGACATTCGGAACCAAATAGAAAACTATGAAATGAAACAAACAACTTATAAGCCACCTAATCTTTGATAAACCAAACAAGAACATACACTGGGGAAAAGAATCCCTGTTCAATAAATAGTGCTGGGAGAACTGGATAAACACATGTAAAAGACTGAAACTGGACCCACACCTGTCTCCAGTCACTAAAATTGATGCAAAATGGATAAAAGATCTAAATCTAAGGCACGAAACAATAAAAATCCTTGAAGAAACTGTGGGGAAAACACTAGAAGTTATCAGACTGAGGAAAGACTTTATGAAGAAGACTTCAGTGGCAATTGCAACAACAACAACAAAATAAACAAATGAGACTTAATTAAATTGAATAGCTTCTGTACAGCTAAGGAAACAACAACCAAAGCAAATAGATCACCTTCAGAATGGGTAAAGATATTTGCATATTCTGAATCAGACAAAAGCCTGATAACTAGGATCTACAGAAAACTCAAATTAACCAACATGAAAGAAGCCAACAATCCCAAATTACTGGGCAAGAGAGATGAATAGAACCTTCTCTACAGAAAGAGACGAATGGCTAATAAACATGAAAAAATGCTCATCATCTCTAATTATCAGAGAAATGCAAGTCAAAACCACACAAAGATAGCACCTAACCCCAGTGAGCCCATCTTACAAAATCTCAAAACTGCAGATGCTGGCATGGATATGGAGAGAAGGGAACACTTTTATACTGCTGGTGGGACTGCAAACTAATACAACCTTTTTGGAAGGAAGTATGGAGAATCCTTACTAGATCTCCTGTGTGATCCTGCAATCCCATTACTGGGCATCTACCCAGAAGAAAAAAAAATCATTTTATCATTAGGATATTTGCACTAGACTGTTTATTTTAGTGCAATATACAATTGCCAAACTGTGGAAATAAACTAAATGCCCACCAATCCAAGAATGGATTAACAAGCTATGGTATATGTATACAATAGAATATTATTCAATCACTAGAAAAGATGGAGATTTTACATCTTTTGTATTAACCTGGATGGAGTTGAAACACATTGTTTTTAGTAAAGCATCACAAGAATGGAGAAGCAAGAATCCAAAGTACTCAATTCTAATATGAGGACAATTGATGACCTAGTACATGGTGGGGAGTGGGGGAAAGGGAGAGCGGAGAGAGGGAAAGAAAGAGGGGGTGGGTGTCATGGTGTGTGTCACACTTCTTGGAGGCAGGACATAGTTATAAGAGGGACTTTACCTAACAAAAACAATCAGTGTAACCTGGTTCTCTGTACACTCAATAAGTCCCCAACAATTAAAAAAAACTGAAACACTGCAAATACTTTTCTTTAGCTTTAGATGAGTGAGAGATGTCAACACTTTGAGTACCTTTTGTCTCAAAGCACTTCTAAACCTACATCGGAACACTGCATAACAGGGAGCCCAGGCAGCCGGCAGCGTGGATGGACCCATTGCTCCAGTAAAACCAAGAATAGAAAGTCAAGTTACAAAAGGACACTCAACTTATGATAATATTTCCATTTTAAAAACTTGCCAGGCAACATGGTGCAAAGTTTCAGAACACATATAAAGAAATGTTCTAGAATGATAAATTCGAATGGGGCTGCCCTCAGGAGGAGCTAGGGAAGGTTTTCTGGGTCTTTCTGCATATTGGGAAACATTCATCAGAAGTTTATTTTAACATCTTCTGATTCAAACCCAGTGAAACTCATGCTGCCCTTCTCAGGGTACTCCCTCGTCCCCATCCCCACACTGCAGGTCCCCAGGCAGGCTGTTCTGCCCACCTAGGCTGTGAGCCTCCCAGAGATGGTCAGTGCTCACTTTCAGAGGGACCCTGAGAAGGGCTGGGACAGCACCATGAGAGCGCATGTGTGTATGTGTATATGTATGCATGTATGTGTGTGCACGTGTGTGCATGTGTGTCCAACCCCAACCCATGCCACACGAGCTGCCCCTCAGGTTGTCTGCCCCTGCCCCAGCCCCTGTGCTGTGTCCCCCCACCACCACTACCCACCCCAGCCTGCAGGACATCCTGCTGCCCACCAGCCCCCTGGGTGGTGTTTTCTCCTCCTGCCAAGCAGCCTAGTGAGTGCCTGGGCGCGGCCAGTGCCCCGTGTGAGTGGCCCCCTCTTGCCCACCCTGGTCTGCAGCCCCGTCCCCTGCTGTACCCCCACCTGCTGCGACCAACCATTCCTACTCCCCAGAACCCCAGAGGAGCGGCTCTGGTCACTGGAGCAGTCTTGGGGACACATGTCCATCTGGAACCACACCTGGTTCCTCATATTCAAAGGGCCTGCTGTTCTCCCAGACCCCCTTCCTAATGTGGCAGTGCGGCAACCCAGAGCCACATCTCAAGTCTCATGCCTTCCCTTCAGCACCACTTACCCAAGAACTAGGTCTTTCATCTGGACACTTCCCTAGATTAATACATTTGTCAGATTCTCACCCTCCTTAGTTTCTCCATTCTAAAACTGCTTGCTAAGACATGCTCCATGTGCAACTCCGGGCCCCCACAGCTCTGGAGGGCAGGGCCAAGCTCACAACGAGGGCTCCAGAAGCAGCTCCCACCCTCCACCCCACCTGTGCCAATTTCCAGTTTCAACCTCCTGCTCCCAACCTGGGGACCGGTGCCCTTTCATATGTGTGCGTGGACATATGGACGGATGTGTGTGCATTCATTGGGTGTGTGTACCTGCGTGTGTGTTTATTTCCCATTGACTGATTCCATCTCTGGTTCAGTTTTACACAAATCCCTCAATCTAAATAACACAAGTCTCTGACCTTGGTGAAAATAAATATAAACCTAGTGTTTCAATCTTAATGCAGTAACTGCACCCATGGCACAGCTAAAAAGTGCAGATAGCAAGGCAGCCAGTTGGGACATGGCCTTGCAGAGCTAGTTCCAAGGGCTGCCCCATTGGACTAGCCCTGGGAGCAACAGGCCAGGATGCTGGGAACAGTCAGCCTGAAACAGATAGTCCGGACTCCCCAAAGGAGGCTGGGGAAGGAGGCCAGGGAAGAGGGCCGAGGAAGGCTACCACTACAGGAAACAGGATGTCACTTACACTGCTCAGAGTGGAGAAGTAGGCCCTGGAAGATTACATTCGGAATAATTCCTCTTTAATATCATTCACAGCCCCCAAACTAGAAAATGCATGTTTTAGAAATAAGCAGAGGTGACTTGCCTCTCTATCCTTTTTTTTTTTTTTTTTTGAGACAGAGCCTCAAGCTATCACCCTGGATAGAGTGCTGTGGCATCACAGCTCACAGCAACCTCCAATTCCTGGGCTCAAGCGAGTCTCTTGCCTCTACCTCCCAAGCAGCTGGGACTACAGGCGCCCGCCACAACACCCGGCCATTTTTTGGTTGCAGCCGTCATTGTTGTTTGGCGGGCCCGGGCTGGATTCGAACCCGCGACCTCAGGTGTACGTGGCTGGCGCCTTAGCCTGTTGAGCCACAGGCGCCAAGCCTGCCTCTCTATTCTTAAAAGAAGAAAACAGAAACAGGAGCACAGAGCTCCCACAGCGGCCCTGAGAAATCAGCAGGAAATAGTAGACGATGCCCAGTTTCCATGTCATGTAGTGAGTTCAGAAGTTTATGTCAATAATTCTACATCCGTCAATCAATAAAAGTGGGCAGGTGCTGCAGAACTAATCCAGTCTTGTGAACCTGAGATCCAAAAACTCAAAAGCTGCCCCTTGGGTCCACCTTCATGGCAGGGAACAGGTATGGACCCGTCAGCTCTGGGAGCAGCTGGTTTGGAGGCTCGTGGTCAGCATCAGGAAGGGGCACTGCAGGGGCTGAAGCCACAGAGGAGGGCAGAGCAGGAGGGCCAGCAGCACCTGGAGAGCCAACAGGAGTGGGGCCACACAGCAGGCAGGCCTACAGCAAACAGGCACATACCAGGCAGGCCTGCAGCTCACGGGCACATACCAGGCAGGCCTGCAGCTCATGGGCACACACCAGGCAGGCCTGCAGCAAACAGGCACACACCAGGCAGGCCTGCTGCTCACGGGCACACACACCAAGGACTGGCAGAAGCAGCCATGCACACAGAGGTCCTGCAGCTCACGGGCAGGCAGCTGGACACCTGGCAGGGGCTGGGCAGGCAGCAGGCTGTCTGGTAGCTCGAGGAGCAGCTGGGGTGGCACTTGGTGGTGTGTAGCTGGGGTCAGGGCAGGGTTGTCTGGGGACTGCTCCCTGGCAGCCTTTACACCAGGACCCAGGCGTCCTGTTGGCACAGAAGCACAGCTGCCGTTTTCCCCATTTTGCTCCCTCAGGGCCTCCTAGAACTTGCCTTCTGGAGTTGTTGCTTTTGTTTTCTACCTGTCCCTGGTCTCATGACCACCTCACCTTCCTCGAACTCTTGGCACAATGGGAAACACGCCAGCATGTTTGACAGGCTTCATCTGTGTTCTGCTTTGCTCGTCAAATTTCATCCAAGTTACTTTTGTGAGATTCCAAAAATTCGTATCTTCCTCTGTGTGAGGAAAGTTCTCAAATAACAACAAAAGTTCACACCCTCCCACGGATGGGGAAGGCTCTGCAGCTGAGTGAGGAGGAGCAAAGCTGTCCAGCTGGCTGACGGGGAAGGACACGGAGGCTTCTTGCCCATGTGGTGGATGGAGATGAAGGGTGTGGGTCCCAGAGAACTTCCGGTGGTTGGGGACCATGGATCCTTTTCTAGAGAAAGCCTCACAATTAATCAAAATGAGACACCACCACCGGACTTCCCGCATGGAGATATAGCTCTAAGGAAAACTTGTGGGACCAAGTGTGTCCCCAGAAGGTATATGAGGACGAAGAAGGCCCCCTGTGCAGCCATGGCGGGCACTGCGTGAGCTGGTGTGGAAGGCTCCAAGTCCTCTGTCCATGTTCAGAAGGGGCCACATACTGTGCAAGGACAGGACAACCCCAGAGCCTGCAGCTGTCAGCACCAGGTCACTCGGGACGTGGCACCCACGGTCACAGAACACAGGGGAAGATCCATGTGACTGCCCCAACTGAGGTATAGGGGAATGTGACAAAATTCAACATGCTTTCATGATAAAAACAATGAAGGAACTAAGAATAGAAGGAAACCACCTCAACATAATATTATCCAACCCCCAACAAACAAACAAACAACACAATACAGGCTGTACTGAGAGACCCACAGCAAACCTCCCACTCAACAATGAAAGGCGACAAGCTTTTCCTGGACTCGCAAGAGCAAATCCAGCATGCCTACCGCTGCTGCTTCTGTTTAACACGGTGCTGAAAGTTCTAACGAGAGCAATTAGGCAAAAGGAGAAGAGAAGAGAAAACATACAAACAAACAAAAAGCATCCAAACTGGAAAGGAAGAAGTGAAATTACGTCCATTCAGGCTCGGCGCCTGTGGCTCAACGGGCTAAGGCGCCAGCCACGTACACCTGAGCTGGCGGGTTCGAATCCAGCCCGGACCTGCCAAACAACAATGACAGCTGCAACCAAAAAATGGCCAGGTGTTGTGGCGGGTGCCTGTAGTCCCAGCTACTTGGGAGGCTGAGGCAAGAGACTCGCTTGAGCCCAGGAATTGGAGGTTGCTG
>CAUYRH010071399.1:0-30137 GCA_963574655.1 Perodicticus potto
ATAATAAAGTTACTCATGCCGAAGTGTATACAACAGAACATTGCTCTTCGTGGTTTTATTTGTACTTTTTGGCCTGGGATATGGGTTTTAAATGGATATTGTCTGTACCAGCTTCATTAAAATAAACAATATTTGTAAAAAAAAAAAAAAAAAAAGGTTGACGTCTGGGTGGTGCCTGTGGCTCAAGGAGTAAGGCACCAGCCCCATATACCAAGGGTGGTGGTGGGTTCAAACCCGGCCCCAGCCAAAAAGTGAAAAAAAAACAATGGCTCAAGTTTGTAGAGTCTTGGTGTTGAGGCCTATATTCTCAAGAGTAGGGATGAAGAAATCTTTCAGAAGCAGATTACCAACTGCCCAGTGATTCTTCTAAGTATTGTTTGAAAGGTGAAAGTTGGGCATGGGGCACCAGGACACAAACAAGTGAAAAAGTTTGTTAAAGACTGTCTCTCATAAAGGAGGAAGGGGAGGGAGAGGGAAAGGAAGGGGGGTGGGTTGATAGAGGGAGGGTTAGTGGGGGGACCCCACCTATGGAGCATATTGCAAGCACAAGTTGGATTTATCAGGTGTAGATCATAAATGTCTTAATGCTGTAATTGGGTAAATGAGGTGAAGGCTAAGTTGATTAGTAGGATGTAAGCACTCCAATTTGTACAAATAATCAACATATTGAATTCCATAATGGCATAAATATATTCATGATCTATGAACAAATGACTTAATAAAAAAAAAGACTGCCTCTCCAACATATAATAACCATGTAAAGTTTCACTTTGATTAACATACTTCTCTTAAACTTCATAAATCTAATAGTCATTTGTACTTTAGTATGAGTGATTACAGGCCTATAATAAGAATGTTTTCCTCCTGAATATGTGTGTCTGTACATGTGAACTCATGCCTGTGAACATATAATAATGATGGGTTTATATAACAACTATGACAACTTCAGGGCCTCAGAGCAGGGAGATGAGTGGGATGACTCACAGGGGAGTTTTGATACCCATAATGCTTTGGTAGGGTCACTACACATTTGGTCTCAGAAAAGCAAGTGGGAGAAGGACACTGAGTATGAAGTGGGTAGATGCCGAAAGTAATGGCTGCCTACTTTGCAATTACTCCCCAAGCCCAGAGGCTGAGAAAAATTATCCTGAGGACTACCTTTGGCATTATAAACCTACAACAGAGTTTTCATGAATAATTCACTTTGCCAAAGTAGAAATAACCGTGGTTTGTAGTTCACTTTCCTTCCATTAATTTCATCTATGACTTTCATTTTGTCTATCTGTAAAAACAAAAGGCATATGAATATTTAGCACTGAGCCAGGGAAGTGATTTATTAGGCAACATTAATAAATCATTATTTATGGCACACTAATAGTTCAGCAAACTTTTTTAAAATATAAGATTTTTACCGAGTACAGACTTAGGAGAATAATAACATTCGATACATAGTCAACTAAATCTTATCTCTTCTACAGATAAAATTTCATCTACCCAATTTTGATGCATGTACTCAAGTGCCAGAGATGGCTTAAAGTATAAAGTCCATCTGTCTAATGAGGTTTGGCCTATCAATCAAATTTGTCATTACTTGGATGGAGTCGTGGAAGTGATCTGCTTCTTGGAAAATAACGAAGGTGAAAATACCATAACAAATTATGATGAACTAAGGGATTTAAAGAAAATGACCCTAGAACAGTGAAGATCCAGGATCTCATTACTTAGACTCCCATCAGGACTGGTAGAGAGAAAATATTCTCATAAATGTGGTGTCTTCATCCTTTTGGCTTCCTCCTAAGGCACCTGCCTTTGTCTTCATGATACTGTCCCAGGGCTCTGGCTACCAGTGCCCTCATGACTAATTGAAAACTTGAGTAATAGCAATGTTAAAAGGCTAGGAGTCTTTCTCTCAGAAAGCAGGACTTCCGGCTCTAAGTTTTGGACCCAGTGAGATCAAGCTAATTCCACAGCATGGACCCAGGCTATTTTTGGGCAAAGTCAACTCCAGTGTCTCACTCCCTACAGTGGAAGCAGGAGCTGACCTTGGCTGACCCCATTGTGCCCAGGTAGTTTGGAAATAGTGGCCTTTCTTAGGAATATCAGAAAACAATGAGGGGTGTTGCCTGCTAAAAGATATGGTACTAGATAGCCAAATTAAATCTAGAACCTCTCAAGAAAAGTTAAGTATTTTCACATGCTCCTAAGAGGGTAAATTCTTACTTCCTTTTTCCCCTCTTGTCTCCCTCTCTCAGAAATAGAAGATGTTGATGAGACAAGTGAGATAGTAAAGTTGCTCCTAAGCTTATATACAACATAAATAAATACTGACCTTTTAAAAAGTAAGTTTCATTATTTGTGTAGTTTTCTGAGAAATTCTCATATGTCCCTGTTAAATTATCTTTTCTGGTAAATCATCTTTTCTAAGATCGAGTGCATCTGGAAGGGAAGGGAATTACCTACCTAACTGAATGAATAGTTCTCTAACTGGATCAGTATTTAATGCATGAATATAAGTTAATTTGCAATGAGTGAAAAAAAAATGAAATTTTATTTAGGGTCATTTCACATCAACATGTGATATGAGATATTCATGGAAAGTATGTGCTGTTTTTCCGAGAAGGACAAAGTAGTAAAGGAAGGAATGAAGAACAGAGTAGTGAACTATCCCCCAGTTAATCCCTCTCCTTTCCTTCAGGGAAGTGGAAAAGCTATCCTGCAATTCTGCTCTAGACATCTGCCCCACATCTGAAACTGGCCTTATTTCAGGGGCACATAGGCAGCCGGGAATACTTGTGCCTGGGAAAGAAATTAGGTGGGATACCAGGCTATCTTTCCAAGGACATTCTGGAACTCCTGAGTCCTCTTCTCTATCCTCTCCTGCCTCTCTCTCACCTGATCCCTGTAGCAGCTGACTCCTTTATCCAGGTCTCCACATATTGCTAGATTGATTCTTTCTGTACTTTTTTACCTGGCGCTTCATAGGGAAATTAAGGTGAAAGGAAGTCAGGGGCTGCCAAGATGACAAGGGAATCCTGAAGATAGCATGATAATGTAAGGTCCTCACTTTTCTTAATTTGTATGTCATCTGGTTATTGAGGAAAGTAAAACTAAGTTATGCTCATACAGTTTTGAAGAATAGTGGAAAATAATTATAAAGGACTTTTCCACTATAATGTAATTTGTAAATGCTCTTGGGGCGCCGTGAGAATATCAGGATTGGGGTGATGATTTCTTAATTGTTTTGAACCTAATGGATTCAAATTATCAGGAAAAACATGCTCAGCAGTTTTGTGACATATGTCCTTATGAGATATAGTGAAAAGTGCATATATGTCATTTCAACAAATACCATTCAGCTCTTTCTTCATTTATGTCCAGGAAAATGTGAAGTACTGAATTAAATCTAAGACAAAATAAAACACAGTTTCTACTCCTGATGCACTTAAACTCTGATACCAAAGAGAAGACATGACATAATCTGTGCCTCTTATACACGCTAGAAGAAACAGAGTTCTAGGAGTGCGACAGGAGTTTTAAAAGATTAGTTTCTATTAGCATAATTATGGAAAGCTCTTCAGAGAAGAGAGCATTTAATACTAAAGTATAAAATTATATTTGACCACTAATTGCTTTGTGCATATGCCTTATCTCCTCAACTACACCATAATCTCCTTGCAGTTAGAGACTTAAGATATTATACTTGTTGTGCTATTTCTCATCTTTTATTCTCTTAGCGAGGATTAGCTGCCTAAGAGGCCCTTCCTACATAATTATTTCCTCGTATGTGTACTTGCTAAATGGTAAGACAAAAGTCGGAACCCATGCCAAAAATTCCATCTGCGTCCTCTAGCAGACTAGATTTCAACAAGGAGATCCTTGATGGATACCATGAGCTGGCGGGTACTCCAAGGCCTCTCTCGTGTAATGAAGAATTAGGAAAACTGGATTCTAATTTTCACTCTTAAAATGTGCGGTGGATCAGCCTTCAAAACTCTCACCTAAAAATGGCCTGATAACACCTTGGAGATGTACTAAGTATCGTTTTCTGTCACAAAAGAGTTGTAAAGTTATTGAGAAAGACATTATACAAATGCAAGATGCTGTTAGGACTAGTACGGCCTCTGTGTGATGTTAAGTTCATTCATGACAAGACTGCAGAGACGTCTTTAGAAGCATGTCATCGCTTTAATTTTTCATTTCACATTTATGTGTCATCTGGCTCATCTTTTTGAAGCCATTTTCCTTGTTTAAATAGTTTTCTGTTGTACCTTTTCTCTGAAACTGGTTTTATTTGGATGGATTTAGCTTCCCTGGAGGAAGCTGCATATGGAAAAAACCTATGAACCATTGAGCTGCTAATAATAATTATCTTCTGCCCTTTTAGAGCCTCTTTTATCTGAAGATATCAAAGCACTTCTCAACCCGGCATCTATAATTATCTTCATCATACAAAAGAGAAACTGCAAGGGAGGCTGAGTGACTTCCAGGAGGTCAACAAAGGCGAAAAGCAGACCCCAAATTCCCTCTCCCTCCTCCTTGCCTGTCTCCCAGACTTCAGGACTTTTAGAAGAGTGAGATCTGGCTTAGACTCTGAGGAAAGTCAGAGAAAAGAGGACCACGTCTTCCCAGCCTGCAGCTCTCGAGGAGGCCCACCTGCAGATAGTCTGAGGATAGCGCAACACAAATGGCAAAATACCGATAAGTAGCAGACTGGTAAAAGGAAAGGTCACCTTGGGGTAGCCCAGCTACAAAAGGCTTTGTCAAGTAGAATTTCAGTAAGTGGCAGGCTCTTCATGCTGCTTTGCAATTTGCTTTCTCACCGAGAAAAATACAGTTGATGTTTGATAAAGGCTAGGAGTTCACTTACTCCTCAGCAAGCCAAGTTGAGGGCTAGCAGGTCCAACTTCTGGGTTCTCCTTAAGGTTATAATATGGCACACTGTTCACTGATATTCAACGTGCTTTAGCAATTTTCCACCCATTCTTTAAGACGGGGGTCCTCAAACTGCGGCTGGCGGGCCATATGCGGCCAGCTGAGGACATTTATCCAGCCCACTGGGTGTTTTTGCCGCTGGTGCCTGTCCTGCTTAGCAGCCGACTCGTCCCAGGCTGCAGTGCCCATGTGTAGAATGTGCTCCGCACTCTTGGGCTCCCCTCCTTCTCTCTGTCTCTCCCTGTCGGGTGTTTTTGCTGTCCTGCTTAGCAGCCCACTGGTCCCAGGCCGCAGTGCGTATGTGTTGAATGTGCACTGCTCTGTCCGACTCCCCTCCTTCTCTCTGTCTCTCGACTCCTCCTCTCAGTCTCAGGTGAGACTGAGACTCTTGATCGAAGGAGTCATGAGTTTGCCTGTGCAGAGACTGCTGCTGCCTGAGGACCAAGGTAAGAACAAGTTAGGATTTTTTTTGTTTTTTGAAGTTAAGAGGTCTATTTTTTTTTATTTTGCAGTTAGTAGGGCCTTTTTTTGCGGTTAAGGGGGGCCTTTTCTTAAGTTAGGAGGTCTTTCTTTTGCAGATGGGGTCACCTTTTTTTTTCCATTTTAAATATTATATTTGTATTTGTTCCCATTTTGTTTTTTGCAGTTTTTGGCTGGGGTTGGGTTTGAACCCACCTTCTCCAGTATATGGGGCTGGCATCTAATCCTTTGAGCCATAGGTGCTACCCCCATTTTGTTTTTTTACTTCAAAATAAGATATGTGCAGTGTGCATAGGAATTTGTTCATAGTTTTTTTTTTTTAAACTATAGTCCGGCCCTCAAACAGTCTGATGGACAGTGAACTGGCCCCCTGTTTAAAAACATTGAGGACCCCTGCTTTAAGACATTACCCATCTCTTCTTTATAACTTTAAGACTTTGGTTTCTGGGTTCTATTTGCCCAAAGAATAACATGTCAAATTGACACTTTCCCCCTACGATTTGGAAAAAATGAATAACATGGACTGGGGTCAGTGATCCAGGGCATTCTGACTAAATGCAGAGTCTGAGAATTGGCAGAAGGCCTGGGTCTGACTGATGGAAATGAGGGCTCTAGGTCTTCCCTAGTAAATGGTGAACTAGGAACTATAAAAGAAACAATGTAGTGAAGAGCTTCAGCCATCAAGTTATTCTAAAAATTAAGTAGGGCATTTTATACGCAGAGAGAAGGGCACTGATTATTATCTGAATATTCCTAATATGTCCCACAGAACCTACTTGGAATAATTTTTTACTATTAATTTGAACAAGAGTACTGAGACTCTTTATATGTATAATAAAGCAAATTTTACATTTAATAGAGATGATTTTATTTTTTAATGTTAGTAGAATCAGAATCTTATTAAATTTTAGAAGTGAATAAAACTTTTATAACAGGATTTTCTGAGTCCTCTTTGCTGATTAAAATGTTCTCACTTCAGTCCCATTAGATTAGATCGAATTTTATGGTATTCACTTTTTTCCCCTTATACATATCTTAATTGTTTAAAAATGTGGTATTTTAATGGCAAACTGTTTTGCACATTCATTTTCACATTTGCTCTCATGTATTTAACTGAATGCTAATGGTTTGTGTTTTTCGGATCAATAAGGAATAGCGGGTGCTTGATTGGAAGGAAATAATAGCTACATAAAAGCATTTACTACATGCCTGGTCCTGAAAGAAGCATGTGTACTATAATATTTAATCCTTAAAATGGCACTGAGTTAGGGCCTAATATTATTCACATGTTACAGATGAGGAAACTGAGGCTTAGAAATTTAAGTCATTTGACTAGTATCCCACAGCTAATAAATGGCAGAGCTGTTACAAAAACCAAAGACCTACTGACTGTAAACCCACTCTCTTACAGACTGAAACTTTAACCTGTTTCATAATTGATTCTTAAATTTCCAGTTCTATGACCTTCACTGTGTCCAGCTAAGCCATCACAGAACATGTGCCTGTACTATCTGTTCAAACATCTTCAGCCAGCCTGTGGAAGCACAAATTTGACCAAGTTGGAAACACCCAAGATGGGTACCCCTTACGCATAAGTTCTTCGTGCCTTATTTGAGCTTAATAAATATCTGATACCTCTGATGACTTTAATGGTTGCGATGTCCTTTCAAAAAGTGATGACCTTACCAAGTGTCATTTCTCGGTAAATAAAGCTCTGCCGCTGTTGACTTTTGATTCATCATCACACTGATATTTAGTGTCACTAAGGAGTACGCTGGACAAGGCAGCAGTCTTGGGGTTTTATAAAGGGAAACAGGTGGCTGGACTTTGGCCTCAGTCCCTCTGACAGAGAAGGGGAAGCTGCAACTTGCATTTAGTATTTTAATTGAGGCTGGCAGTGTGCAAAACTATTCTTTTAAAAGTCTTTTCAAGGGATAGGAAACCAAAACAAAAAGAATTATAACTTCTTCCTGTGTCATGTACCTTTTAGCTCCTTCTGATGATAAGACTTCCCTTTTCTTTGACTCAAACATGGCATTTACATGCTTTCCAGCTAATAGTCCGTCATCAAAACCAATACACACAGGTGTTTAGCAGACCAGGAAGGGTAAGTGTTGTGGTCAACTTTTTAAACAAACTTCCTCCACAATCACAGTGCTCTCCAAATAGAATCTGCTGACTTTAATGGCAGGGTCAGTGTTACAGAATGACTCATTGCCAGATAGAACAAACAAACTCAACAAAGGCAGTTTCAAGATATAAATGCTGCCTCCTTATTATTAGCAGAAGCTAGATTTTTTACAAACTAGAGCTAAATAGTGTATGTTTGGGGGTTCCTTCCGAGTCTCAGATATCCCTGGGTCTTAAGAAATGCCCACACCCTCTAACAACTGTTTCCCTCCCCTTCCTCTTCCAACTCCTAGAGTGCACCAGATGCATTCAGTTCCTCAGTGAAAATGCTCCTGAACCTGATCCAGTCCTGCTCTAACCCACGCCACTTCCCAGAAGCCAGCCTTGCCAAGGTCTCCAGTAACATGCTCACTGCCAAAATGAAATGGCACTTCTCCATCGTGATGCTCCTTGACCTATGTACAGAATTTGACACTGCTGATAACCAATTACACAACTCCCTCTTCTTGGCTTCTGAGCCTCTTTCCTCATTTAGGCTGCCTCTCACCTCATCTGCTTCAGAGACCCTTTCATCCCTCATCCCTGGGCTTTTGCTCCCCCCTCCCAAGTTACCCCCATCACTTTGCTATGTGTCTATTCCTCCTGTGGCTGGCTCACTGACAGCAGAGGCCATGCTTTGTTCATGTTAGAATCCCAGTGCCTAGGCAGTGCTTGCCAAATACCTATAACCTTTACCTAATGAGTCAATATCTAATAGGTCAATTTCTATCTTCACTCCAGTCCTGCACATGGCACTTGGCTGTAAGACAAGTCTTACGACCAGTTCATACTAAACACAAATGTATCCGCTCTCTTTAACTTTTCCTGCACCCAGCATCTATGTGTCACTAGAGAATACTGATTAATAATAAAACTCCCAAATAAAACTCCTTGCTGACTCTTGGTTGTTTTTCAATTTCTATTTCCAGTTCCCAATTAAATCTGCTTTTTCAGTCATGACATTTTCTGAGTCTGATTTGCCATCTCAACACTTCCGATAGATTTTTACAATATTTGTGCAGGATAAATTTTGAGAAGTACTCTGTGTTCAATTGGCATTTTGTATAGCAATTACTTGCTCTGATATATTGTAAACAGCAGCCAATTAGTATTTGTTGAGTGATGGCTGCACAAACAAATGGATTTCGTTTATTGTTTCTCTATTGGTTCGCTAAAGTGGTCCAACAAGTGGATTAGTTGTTCCGTTGTCTGTTTTTGTCATTTTAATGACCAAATCATACTTTCTCAGGGGGTTATAATTAAAGGTATAGCAATTTATTATTTCAAGGAGAACTAACAGTTTGACTCCATAAACTATTGATTTGTCTTATACTTTACATATAATCCTTCATCTCCTGTATGGATATGAATCTCCCTAGAATTTCAAGTTACATTATCTCTTACCTGTACGTCTTCAGTTCTTCTGCCAAAAAGTTATCTTTCTCATTGCTGGATGTTTTTAAGGGTATATGTATTTTTTATTTGTCCTGTAAATTCTATGTTAGATCTTCTTGCTCCTTTGCAAAGTCTTTTATTCTCATTTTTTAAAACATGCCTTATAACCATTTTCCCTCCTCTTTTTTGCATACTCTCTGAAAGAATCACAATCATACTGCCAAAATACTGCCATCCCCTGTCTGCTTAACACCCTCTTCCTGTGAGCATTTCATTTCAGATCTTCTCCCATTGAATGGATGGATAGGTAGCTAAATAAATTCATTTCTTATGTATGTCTTGGTGCTACATTCTTCTAGCACCAAGAACATATCCCAGATAGTTTCTTGCAGGGGACTATGTGAATATAGTCAATTAAAACATTATTTATGAGTCTATTAACAAATTGTCACATTTACATCTAAAACTATACAGGTATCTGAAAATCATATAGATCAATTTATTCTTCCATCTTTCACAAGCATATATAAAAGGGAATCCCTTCCATTATCCAATGGATCTTGTTAGATAGATAGTATTTCCCATTCAGTAAAATGTGATGTCTCATGATTTTCCATAGCAATCTTTATAATTGGAAGGGATTTGCTTGATTACCATAAAAGAGTGATAAGTCATATAAAGCATGATTTCTAACCCACATAAGTCTCTAAAATAATTTTAGGAAGTTAAAGAGAATAATTTTTTAATTTTCCAAATATTGTTTACGGTGGCAGAATAGCTCAGTAATAGACCATATGCATTTCTGATTTCTCTCTGTGTTTGCTATAGCCACACTTTTTTGCCCAACATTTTAAATCTTTGATAAAATATAAATGAGCAACAGCTTCCTGCTAACCACAAATTCTCCTTCTTGTTTTGCTTTGTCTAAATGTTCTTCTTGAATGCCCAAAGGACTTTCTCTTCCTGCTTGGCACAGTCCTAAATTAGTTTGAATCACATTATTCTTACATTCAGCGTATGTACCTGCATTATGATTCCAAGGGTAATTTGTGTCCTTTAACCATAGTGTGCTTATCATCAATGCTTCAAGGGACTACAATCTGGCCTTGATCTTGCTCAGTTCATCAAGGTTGCTTGGGGGTAGGGCAATTCACTGACACATTATTGGTGTCATGTCTATGACAACCCAGAAATCTATTTCTCAACCAAGCCAGTGATTTCTAACAGAGTTCTGTTTGGTTTTGTCTTAATCATGTATGCAAGTGGGTTCTGATACAAAAGTGTGCATTTATTTTTTTCCATTAAAGTTTAAAGCAAGGAATTTATTTTACCCGCCTAACGTCCACCCACAAGCATTGGTTAAAAATTTTTTTCTGCCTTCGTGTTTTACTTTGAAGTGTGTGTATATTTTATTTTTAATGTCTCAGTGAACAATTAAGACAGTTGACATCAAGGGGTAGACAGTCTTGCTTGTTGCTCATCATGTGTTCATTTTCTCCTCCCCAGCTTAATCCGATGCCAGGTGGGTTCAAAAACAAAAACACTGATTATAAAGCTTTGTTTTATGCAAAACCCCCCTGCTTACTGGGTGTGCTGCAGAGACACTCAGTGATTACTGAGAGCTAGCAGAGCATTACTATACTTTTTTGTGTGAGACTAAACAGACTCCCTTGAAGAAATTATCTACAAGTTTGCTTTTGTAGTTGGAGCCACAACTATTTTGACATTTATTTCTGGGACTAACCTAGTAGCTATACTCTCAGCTCAGAGTCATCAATGCAGTCAATGCAGCTGCCTTAACACTAAACAAAATAGTTGTGGCTCCAACTACAAAAGCAAGTTAGTGAACAATTTCCTACATTTTTTGAAAGTCAAGGTTCATAGCATCTTGTCTTAAGTCAATGTCAACCTCAAACAACTAATTGCAACGTGGAAAAAACTTATTAAAGCTTTAATTTCACATCAAGTGTGGAAAATGTGTTTTATGAATTCTACTATTTTATGAAACAACTAATTGCAATGTGGAAAAAATTTATTAAAGCTTTAATTTCACATCATGTGTGGAAAACATGTTTTTATGAATTCTACTATTTCTGTGTGCTAAATTCAGTCAAGGCAGTTTCACGTGAAGACACCACTTTAGAGATGGAGAGATTGTAATCCAGAATGTGCAAGTGACCATGTTACAATTACAGAGGCAATGGGTAGAGGGTTTCACAACAGCAGTTATAGCTCTCCCTGCCTCATTAAACAGCTTAGCTCTGAACAGATTTAATCTCTAGATTAAGTTTTGCCACTTTCTAACCTAGCTGGATGACAGAAGACAAGTCAGCTAACCTCTTTGTGCCTCAGTTCCCTTTCTGCAAAACTGGGGAATTGGATGAGAGCAACAATTGTCAGTTCCATCTTGCACGTCTCAGGTCAGAGTATGGAGCCTCAATTCTGGCACCAGGTACAGAGCCAACACCCGTAGGCTACATCTTCTATCATGAGCTATGACAGCCAGAGGGTGTGTGCGGCACAAAAGTGTTAGGGCTGGTTTGTGCTACAGGAGATAAACAAGGTGAGAACCCCTGCAGCATATGACCTCCAAGATATCACACCAGTTCTTCCACTGAGAGTCAATCACTGGAATAAAATATTTTAATGCTTTCTTATGTTTTCAAGAGACTGAGATTTTGAAAACTAAACCTGGGGCTATGCCACATGCCTTACCTAAAATAAAAAACCACCAATTGGGTGGCTTATAAACAACAATTCTAGAGGTTAGGAAGTCCAAGATCAAAGCAGCTGCAGGTTCAGTGTTTGGGGTGAGTGCCTACTTCCTAGAGAGAAATATTGTTGCTGTAACCTCACAAGATGGAAAAGGCGAGGGATCTCCCAGGGATCTGTTTCATAAGGGCACTAATCCTGTTGATGAAGACTCTGTCCTCATGACCTAATCACTTACCAAAGTTCACAACTCCTACTACCATTATCTTGGAAGTTAAGATTCCTACATATGGGGCCGCGCCTGTGGCTCAGTGGGTAGGACACTGGCCCCATATAATGAGGGTGGCAGGTTCGAGCCCAGCCCTGGCCAAACTGCAACAAAAAAAATAGCCGGGCATTATGGCAGGCACCTGTAGTCCCAGTTACTCAGGAGGCTGAGGCAAGAGAATCGCCTAAGCCCAAGAACTGGAGGTTGCTGTAAGATGTGATGCCACGGCACCATACCGAAGGCGATAAAGTGAGACTCTGTCTCTACCAAAAAAAAAAAAAAATTCTACACATGAATTTGTGGAGGACACAAACATTCAGAATATAGCACATTTTCCCCAGCACCCCAAAATTCCTATCTTTCTTGTATACAAAATATATTAATTTCATCTCAATCTTGTTCTAAAATCAACTCAAAAGTCCAAAATCTCATCTAAATATTATCTAAATCAGATATGGGTGAGACTCAAGGTTCAATTCACTGTGAGGCATATCGCTCTTTAGCTGTGAACCTGAGAATCAAATGTATTAGATGCTTCCAAAATACAGTGGTGGCACAGGCATAGGATTGACATTCCTCATCCAAAATAGATAGATGAGAAATAAGAAAGGAATATCAGTTTCTCAGCCAGTCTAAAACCCAACACGGAAATTAACTTTAAATCCTAAGGCTCAAGAGTAATTCTATTTAGCTCAATGTTCTGTCCCCCGACCCCAGGCTCTGCAGGGCTTGGCCATAATGGGGGCTCTGAGTGATGGCTCGGTGCTTCCTGGGGATTTTACAGTCTGGGTCTGTGATGGT
Source organism: Perodicticus potto (assembly GCA_963574655.1). NCBI lineage: Eukaryota > Metazoa > Chordata > Mammalia > Primates > Lorisidae > Perodicticus > Perodicticus potto. The sequence goes on from CAUYRH010071399.1 coordinate 12,758, forward strand.
AGAGACAGCCCTGCTGATTTCAAAATGGCCTTCAGGGTCACTTTTCCATCATCTTGGACAGGAGCTTCTGGTTTCTCTTCACGCCACATGGTTGACTAATCTCCTTAGAAGATGATCTTTTGACCACATCCCTAGTGTTTTCTCTTCAACAAGTTTTCTCATTCCTATTGGTATGGATAGATGGAGAACTTTTCAAATCTTTAAGTACCACCTGCCTTTGAATCAACAATTCTGTCTTTAAGTCATTTCTCTGATCTTGCATTTTACTACAAGCAGTCAAGAGAAACCAGGCTGCTCCTTCAGTTTTTTGCTTAGCTAGTTCTCTGCCATATATCTAGTTTTATTGCTCACAAGTTCTACCTTCCATAAAGTACCAGGATGCACACACAATTCAGTCAAGTTTCCTGCCACTTCACAACAGGAATGGGCTTTCCTCCATTGTCCAATCACAGGTTCTTTGTTTCTGTCTGAGCCTCACTAGAATGGCCTCCACTATCTATATTACTAGCAGAATTCTATTCAGGATTACTTAAGAGTTCTCAAAGAAAATTGGGGTTTTCTTTGTAGCTCTTTGTTTCTTTCCCACCTCTACACCATCACTGGAATCACCCTTAATGGGTGATGTAGCCTTTTTTAGCATGAACCTTGAAATTCTTCTAGCCATTAGCCATTTACCTCTTACCCAGTTTCAAAGCTTCTTCTCCATTTTTAAATATTTGTTAGGGTAGCACCTAACTTCTCAGTATCCACTTTCTATCTTACTTTCTTCTGGTTTCTCTAACAAAATGCCATGGTAGCTTATGAACAGCACAAACTTACTTCTCATAGTTCTGAAATGTGGGAAGTCCAAGATAAGGGCATTGGCAGATTTGGTGACTGCTGAGAGCTGGTTTCCAAACTCAGACATGGCACCTTCCATTTTGTCAGGACATAGTGGAAAGAGCAAGGGGTCTTCTTCCAGGCCCCACTTATAAGGGCACTAATCCCATTCATGAGGGGTCTACCCTCATTATATGTCACCTCCAAAAGGCCCTACCTCCTAATCCTATCTTGGAGGTTAAAATTTCAACATATGAATTTGACCATGGTCTTAGCATAAACATTAAGAACATAGCACCATATGAAAAATAACACACCTTTGCTGAGATTAGATTATGGAAGTCTGTGAATGAAATATGTAAAATATGTGGTCACGTTGACCACTTTTACTGCAAGATAATACATATTTACTGAAAACCAAGACTGTTCTACTTTTCTAGATCCTGAAGCAGCTATGAACTTTGAAGCAGCACCATTCCAGTGAAGGAGGCAGGTATGTTTTCAAACAATTAAAATGTATGTGATATGTGAGGCTCAACTTTTCAGAGAATCTTGGAGGATCATCGGAGAAGGATCTCGAAGAGTGAGTAGGAGTTCATTAAGCAAAGGGGATAGGGGAAAAATAGATTCCACAAAGGTTTGATTGTGTTTAAGGCAGGGTAAGAAATTCCCTGCACCTGGAGAATTAGGAGGGTGAGGATACCATCAAAGAAAAGACTGAAGATATAGATAGAAAGTAGGTTCTTATGGGACAGACTCAGAAGTCTGGATTTTATCTGATAGGAAACAGAAATCATAGCTTTTGTTTGCTTTTTTATAGTACTGTGTTTATTTTTTAAACTCATCTATGTTCTCTTTTATATGACGACAACTACCTTTTAAAAGAGAGGAACAAGTCAAATGGGAGGCGATTTTGTCTGTGCCTTGATGGATTTGCTTGTACATGTCTGATGGACTTCATTGTATAAGACAGAGGGGAGGGGTTCAGCTGAATTACTCTGAATTATAGGAGCAGATTTGGAGCTGTTATTTAGGGAGATCAGAAACAGAAAGATGAAGGAAAGGGAGGACTCAACCAGATAAATAGAAGCAAGAACTAGGTTAGCAGACATCCATGGTACAAGGCAGTGATTTTCAACCAGACTGCTGCAGGACGCTGGTGCGCTTTGAGAGGATCTTAGGTGTGCTTCGAAAAATTTTAGAGATCATTAATTAAATTATTTTTGAAAGATGTTCAAAGAACAGTAAACACATTCTTTTTTTTTTTTAATCAACATAATTTAAGTATGCTGGAGAAGTTTAACTATAGGTTCAAGTGTGCCATGAGATTAAAAAATGTTGAAAAACACTGGCATAGGGAAAATGAAAGATATTTTAAAACAATTCTCTCTCTGCTCCCTTTATGGCTAATTCTTAAATCATCCTCCCCCTTTTGCAAAAATCTCCAACTTTGTTGAACTTGTCTTTATATGAGTAGGTATTTTAATGTTTTCAAAAATCAAGGGACAGGGGCAGCGTCTGTGGCTCAAAGGAGTAGGGTGCCAGCCCTATATGCTGGAGGTGGTGGGTTCAAACCCAACCCCGGCCAAAAACCTGCAAAAAAAAAAAAAAAATCAAGGGGCAAACTGAGTTAGTGTGTATGACGCATTACGGAAGCAGGACCTCAGAGGCTGAGATGAGTACTTTAACTCCTACAGGTATGTGTAAAATCTTGGGGAGGGTTTTGGTCATTAAGAAGCCATGGAACTGGGAGAGAGGAAGTTTTTGCCCATTCTATCTACCAGTCAAGTGTGTGGAAGAAGATACCTAATCTCTGCTCATAGTAGTTTTTTTTAGTCAGGCATTGGTGTGACCAAGCTCACTTTTAGACAGAGATCTTAGCATGACATTTGAAGCGATAGGATAGCACATCTTGAGACAGTCCAGACATTGAACCATAGACTGCAGCACTGGAAACCAAGACAGGTGTCGGGAAGGGCACCTACGTGTCTAGTCGATAGAGCTGAGAATGGTACTTGCCGGACAGAGGGGCAAGGAGGTAGGGGTAAAGAGTCAGGTTTGGAATAAGCTGACTTTGAAGTGACTGCAATAGAGCTTAGTAGAAATGACTATTAAGACACGGTGTATATGGCTAACGGTTTGTCATCGATGGCATGTGACTTAGTAAGAATAAAACACAGTGCAACTATTTCCTTTTATTGGCTCACTCGCTCCCTCCTTCCTCCTTTCCTTCATGTCACCACCTTTCCTTTCTCCCTCCTTTCAGCTTTTTTTTTTTCTTTTCTTTTCTTTTTTTTTTTGTTTTTGTTTTTGTTTTTGAGACAGAGCCTCAAGCTGTTGCCCTGGGTAGAGTGCCGTGGCGTCACAGCTCAAAGCAACCTCCAACTCCTGGGCTCAAGCAAGTCTCTTGCCTCAGCCTCCCAAGTAGCTGGGACTACAGGCACCCGCCACGACACCCGGCTATTTCTTGGTTGTAGCCGTCATCGTTGTTTGGCGGGCCCGGGCTGGATTCGAACCTTCCAGCTCAGGTGTCTACGGCTGCCGCCTTAGCCACTTGAGCCACAGGCGCTGAGCCCTTTCAGCTTTTTCTACTTCCTTCCCTATATCTTCTCTTTCAGGAAAACAGTTATTAAAGAAAATAAAAAAATTTTAATTTTGGCAATTTTTTCTATAATACCTTTGTTTAAAATTATTTTAAACATTAATTTTATATGAGATTTGATGAAAACACTTGCTCCCATATGTGTTAAATGAGTGTCACAATTTTGAGATGGTGATGCCTGGTGTCATTTTATAACTTTTTAATTATTACTATTAAAAGAGAATTGCTTCCTGTCATAAATACTTTATGAATGACATATTTCTCATATTTGTTCTGTTTTAAGGGAAAAATTATTTTTAAAGCCATTTCTCTATTCTTACCTTTTAACATTAATTTCTTTCCCCCAAACTTCTACTCTTCTTACTATTTTTCTTTCTGTCTTCTTTCCATATGAATTTGGGCTTTTCCAAGTTCTCCTACTTTGAACTACCCAAATGTAAATAGCTGATTGGATGAGGTCACTGTGCATTTATGAAGCTTTAATTACTTTTTGGCTCTGTTATAATCATTTTAAGGTTATGTAAATGCTCCCATTAGGATCATTTAAAATTCAATCTATTAAGCCGTTCATTTTCCCATAGTTACAGAAAAATGGAAGAGCTTATGAGAACCATTGGCAAAAGGAGCTGAAACATACAACATAATCATTGTTTCTTCTTAAATTAGAAAAGAATAAAGACTTTTATTTACATATTTTAACTAAACTTTTATTGAAAACACTTGAATTTTTAAAAGCAATGAGAGATCATTTGAAATTATCCTTCAGAAATGAGATAATTTTGAAAATATGATTTTTTTTTACATATGACATATACTTACTGATAAGATAATAAAATTACAAGTACTAATAACCAAAGTATAATGCCGCTTTAAACAACAATTTTTAGATAAAGCTTTATTTTTAGATAAAGTTTGGAAGGCTTGGTGCCTGTAGCTCAGTGGCTAGGACAGTAGCCACATACACTGGAGCTGGCGAGCTGGAATCCGGCACTGGCCCGTCAAGCAACAATGACAACTACAACCAAAAAATAGCTCGGTGTTGTGGTGAGAGCCTGTAGTCACAGTTACTTGGGAGACTGAGGCAAAAGAATCACTTAAGCCCAAGAGTTAGAGGTTGCGGTGAGCTGTGATACCACAGCACTCTACCCAGGGAGACATAGTGAGACTCTGTCTCAAAAGAAAAAAAAATGTTTGGAATGCATATTTAGGGATGGATTTTCTGAAAAAACTTGAAATATGGTGCTTAAAAATCAATTTTGGGTGGCAATAGTATGATCCATAACTACTCATTAATAGTATAGTAGTATATTTTATTTTTATTTAATAAAATTTCATCTTGATTGTCTCCCACCAAATTCTACATTTTAGCTTTATCTAAAAATTGTTGTTTTAAGAGGCATTATACTTTGGTTATTAGTACCTGTAGTCCCAGCTACTCGGAGGCTGAGGCAAGAGAATCGCCTAAGCCCAGGAGCTGGAGGTTGCTGTGAGCTGTGTGAAGCCATGGCACTCTACCGAGGGCCATAGAGTCAGACTCTGTCTCTACAAAAAAAAAAAAAAAGGCAAATGAGTATTGAGATAATTATCATGTAGATTTTGAGACTCATTCCCCCCAAAAATACATTACTAAATGGTCATCACTGCTTGGAAGTTATCCACTTATATCTTTTAAACAGCTAAATTTTGAATATCATTTATTTGCATTATGTTATTATTCTGTATATTAATATACATATATTAACAAACACTTATCGAGATAGTAGATACTCACAGAATACCCAGCGATAAAATAATGGAAGTAGTCATCCTACTAAAAAGAATTCTCGAGAAATTTTTCCAAAGTCTCACACGAAGTCCAAAGCAGAAGTGAGGAAGCAAACATACGCAGTACTCCAGTAGGGTGATCCACCTCTAAGACCATGCTATTTTCAAAAGTTTTACCATTTATGCATAAAGGATATCCCGAATTCCCTTTGGATATCCTAGTGAACACATTCTCCAGAATGCAATGTCAGGTCGTATAACTAGTACCTATTCCATAAGCCGCTCCTGAGAACATCGCCGCCATTGGACTCTCCCTCCTTCTCCCTTATTTATTTATATCTGTCACTCAGCACCCTTCCTCCTGCCTGGGAAGCCATCAAGAACTTTTATCTGAGGAGCCAGTTGCCGATTCTGTTTAATGAACAAGTCAGCAGGATTTTTAAGAGCCATGAGAGTGAGCCTGTCTGCGCCATTTTTCTCAGACTGAAAGTGCCATTACCTCAAAAGCCAGCCATGAGGAAATAGTCACTGGAAGTTATACAGCCTCACAGCCCAGCCGACAGCAGATTCCTGGACACTCAGACATTCTGTTTTAACTATTTCAATCTGTTCACACTTGTATAGTTTCATCAACCCAAGGGAAATCACTGAACATGCTTCCTTTTGACTTTCATGTCTCTTATTTAGAATGCGGATACTGGAGGTATTGAAATGTTTTGGTTAGCCTCCCAAGTGAAGAACATAAATTCATAGAGCCCTCAAACATCTTTGGTTGTTTCATTCCTCCTTCTCTCCCTCCTCCAGGATATTATCATATTTGGCGAGATGGGGTTCAATTTCACTTAAAATGATGGAATTAAACAGTCAGGCCATCTAATGCGTGGCATCTATACACTCTTAGAACCATAGTTAAATTTAATCAGATATTAGGCCATAAAATTAATGGCTCCACATTTGGAACTAAAACAGATTTTTGGGTTTTATTTGACATTTTAAGAGTCAGTTAAAATAAATACATAGTGGAACACCAGGCCCATTAAACCAAAATATTTAGTGATCATATTTTATATTTTATGGTTCTACAGTCTTACAAATTCCTAAAGTATATTTCAGTGTTAGGATATTTGCATATTATATACAAAATGATAGGAATCAAAGTAAAGAAGGCATATAGAATGTAGGGGAAAGGGTTGGCTCATACCTGTGATCTTAGCACTTCGGTAGGCCAAGGAAGAGATTGCTTAAGGTCAGGTGTTCAAAACCAGCCTGAGCAAGGGTGGTACTCCATCTTTACAAAAAATAAAACTATTATCCAGGTATGGTGGCACATTCCTATAGTCCCAGCTACGTAGGAGGCTAAGGCAAGAAAATTGCTTGAGGCCAGGTAGTTGCAGTGAGCCATGATGATGACTCCATTGCACTCTAGCCCAGGCAACAGAGCAAGTCTGGTTGTGGGGAAAAAACACAGGAAGAATTAATTATATCAAAAATAAATTTTACTGCTGAGGAATTAAAGAGAATATATGGAGTGCGTAGTTGGTTCTATGGTGTGGGAAAATTTTATATTTTCTACATTAACTATTTAGCAAATGGAATATTCATATATTCAGATGTGCTATACCTCTTGATTCTTTCTACAAAAATAGGCCATTTTGTGTAATATAATCCAGACTCTGTGCATTTATTCCTGATTTCATTGTTTAACTATTGTTTTGGTTAGCTTATTTATACTTTGAGTGATTCAAGCCCACTCCTAGTCTTCCCATTGCCTAGTGCTACTCTCAAATACAATTTTTTCTCTCCTTTTGACAGCCTATCATATTTTGGGGAAAATGACTGTAAGTTTCTGAGATAAAATAATCCTAAAACTAGTTTCTGATGGCCAATTTCGATCAATTAGAACATTGAAGTTAGCAACTCTGAACTACTTTTTAGCACAACTCTCAATTCTAGGAGTGGGAATGTGGCCTTCGGGGAAACATCACCACTCATGACGTCTACTCGAGGAAAGCGAATTGTGTTTTCAGTCATTCATCAAAATAGTAGGCATCCATATCACTGCTTTGCTTCCCCATATGGTGAAACTGGCAACAGAAACTTGTTCACACCTTCACAGTTTTCTGAAGCAACATAGACTCTATCTTACATGTTTCTCCATTCTTTAAAGAAACATTTTTGGTTTTTGTATTTTGTTTCATCATAGCTGTATGTAGAATCCTCCTCTGGGACTCCAGTCAGGGCAGGGCTTAGAAAAGTGTATAGGAAGAATCTAAAAGGAGTACAACTTCACTTTTATAACAGAAAATTTTGGTTTTCCCCAATATATAAAAGAGGCTGAGTATGGAAAATGTGACTGTCTATTGTGTGATAGGTCATGGAAAGGACCAAAATATTTATTGAGTATTGACCTTGCCCCTGTGCCATTCATTTACATAGTCTGAAATTTTAAAATATATACATATGTTTTTCTTAAAGAAAATTTAGCAAACAATCATACAGAGGGGGCAATGTGTTTTATCATTACAATTTTATTTTATTTTTTTTATTTATTTATTTTGAGGCAGAGCCTCAAGCTGTCACCCTGGGTAGAGTGCTCTGGAATCACAGCTCACAGCAACCTCCAACTCCTGGGCTTAAGCAATTCTCTTGCCTCTGCCTCCCAAGTAGCTGGGCCTACAGGTGCTCACCACAATGCCTGGCTAGTTTTTTTGGCTGTAGTTGTCATTGGTCATTGTTGTTTGGCAGGCCTGGGCTGGATTTGAACCTGCCAGGTCTGGTGTATGTGGCTGGCGCCTTACCCGCTTGAGCTACTGGTACCGAGCCTATTATTACTATTTTAATTAAATTCTTTCCAATTTATCATTTTGATAACTTTCCCTTTTTTTGGCAGTTTTTGGCCAGGGCTGGGTTTGAACCCGCCACCTCTGGCATATGGGGCCAGCACCCTACTCCGTTGAGTCACAGGCTCTGCCCGACTTTTATTCCATTATTTTTCTTTTTCTTGTAAGTAGTGGCCTTTAATGCCAAAAACTACCGTTCAGAGTTACAGAGTAGAATGGAACCTTCAGAGAATGGTGCACAGCCAACACTTCATAGGACCCTGGAACCTGATCCAGCTATGGAATAAACTGATTATTAACATTTTTGCTTACGATGAAAGCCCATGGAAGGTCTGAGGCCGAGGCCTTCTATCCTTACTTCCTTTCCTCCTCCTTCTCTTCCTATCATTAACTTTCTTTCACTTCCTCAATTCTTTCTTTCCCTGCTCTCTGCTTCCTTCCTTCTTTTCTCCTTTTCCTTTTTGTTTGCTCCATTTTCTCCTCCTTCTCCCTCCCATCTCCCCATCTATCCCACCAGCCCCCTCAGCCCTGCCTCCCTTGGGTTCAGATTCCAGGCTTAGGGTGGGGAGGCAAGAAAGGGCCCTCGGCCCAGAGAGCACTGGGCATCCTTCTAGTCACTGGTGTCTAGGTCAGTGCTGGGAGGCTGCAGGCCATTCCTGTTCTCTGGCTTCCTGACCTAGAAAGAGGTCCTGGTCCAGGGAACTAAAAACCTCATCCACATTCATAGTGGATTTAGCACCTGTCTCAAAAAATTAGATTCTGTGTTCTTATGCCAACCGCACCTGCCTCTTGGCCTCCATGTCACTCTTGTTTCCCAGCAAGAGGCTCCCCACCCCAACTGAGGCATTCTCTTGGGTGGCTTTCATCCAGTTCTGAATATTCTCAGAGGACTTCTCATCTGTGATGTCAGATGCTAGGACAATGCCCGTGGCCCCACGGTGATAGGCAGGAATTACCGTCTTGAACTGCCCTTGCCCAGCCGTGTCCTGATGATAGAGATGTAAGCATTGCTGGAGTAATCCTCTGCAAAGCGAATGCTGAGACAAGTCTTGCTCACCCCAGAGTCCCTGTCAGCAACAACTCAAAGAGGTGGTTGTAGGCTTTGGCCATGATAGACACTGCTCCATTATTTTTCTATGAATAGATATATGTATAATTCTTGTGTATTTCCAACAACTTTCTACTTAATTATTCATTTTAACTTTTTAATTTACTCAAGATTATAAGTACAACCTAGTTGTGTATTATTGTATAATTGCCACATACAGTAAATAACTAAATAATTGCCCTTAGTGGAGTAAATCTTTCATAATTAGCTCTTTTTCATGGACTTAAAGTTGCTATGAATTTTTCACTACGATGAATATTTCTAGAAAAAATTCTTTGTCATGGGTGGCGCCTGTGGCTCAGTAGGTAGGGTGCCGGGCCCATATACCAAGGGTGGCAGGTTCAAACCTGGCCCCACCCAAACTGCAACAAAAAAATAGCCGGGCGTTGTGGCGGGTGCCTGTAGTCCCAGCTACTCGGGAGCCTGAGGCAAGAGACTCACCTAAGCCCAGGAGTTGGAGGTTGCTGTGAGCTGTGTGACGCCACGGCACTCTACCGAGGGTGATAAAATGAGACTCTATCTCTACAAAAAAAAAAAAAACTTTGTCATTATTAAAGTTTTATTTTGTTTGTTTGTTTGTGGTTGTTTGTACTTAGAACTATTTCCTTAGCATAGATTTACCGTAGTGAAATAAATAAGAAAAAGCATAGTACAATTGTTAAGAAAATTAGCAATTAGATTTTACATTTGAATTTTAAATTAAAAACAATTTAAACAGCAATTTAAACAGCAAACAATTGTTCAAAAGGTAATATTAAAACTATTACTCTGTTACTCCATACCTGGCTGGTCATTGTCTTAAACTGACATAACTCTTTGGAAAATAATTTTGTATGTAACCTTTTATATCCAATGACATTGCATCACATTTCTGGGAGTCTCCACAAATAAAACACTGCAAAAGAGGAAATATACCTAGCAAAAGTAATCATTATAGCCTTGTTGATTTATTGGTTTTAATCGTACAAGTAAAACTAACTCTTTGTATCATTACAAGAACAATACATATTCATGATAAACAATGGAAGCTGTGCATAAGAACAAAATATACTGTATCTCCAGTCTCATTTTCTAAAGATAACTGTTGCTAACAATCTCTTAAGCAACCTTCCAAAGTTTTTCTATCAGATCTTTGTGAACACACACTTCTTTTCACTCAAAGCTCACGCCAAACAAATTGTTCTTCAGTTTTCATAATATCTTAGACATCTTTCCCTTTTCAGTACATACAGACCTATTTCTTTTGAATGACTAAATGGTTTTCCATTGTATGGCTGCATCATAGCTTATGTATCCAGTATCCATTTTAAGGTTGTGTTTATTTTTTCTACATAAAGAATGTTACAAAGAACATCTTTGTACATGAATCTTTCCACATTTGTGAGTATGATTGTGGGATATTTTCAGCCTTAAGCTGAGAATATATGTATTTTAAATTTGGGTATATTATTACCTAATTGCCCTCCAAGAGAGTTGAACCTTTGTAAGTTCCTGCCAACAGTGTTTGACAATACCTGTTTCCCTTTAAAATGCTGGCTACTTTCAAACTTTTAAACCTTTGCCAATTTGGTAGAATCTCAGTTTATCTACAAGCATTTTTGCTCAACAAGACAATGGAGAAAACATGTAAGCAGGTACAAAGAGATACACACTTTAACAGCAAACAAATACATGTCATAAAATATCCCAGTCAAAAATTTTTGTATCTTGAAGAGTCATTACTTTCGATATGCTTCAAATTTCCCATCCATTATTAAAAGCTTGGCCGGGCAAGGTGGCTCTGTTCTATAATCCTAGCACTCTGGGGAGCTGAGGTTCCAAAGTTCAAGAACAGCCTGAGCAAGAGCCAGACCCCGTTTCTATATAATAATAATAATAAGACATTGTGGTGGGTGGGAGGCTGAGGCAAGAGGATCACTTGAGCCCAGGTGTTTGAGATTGCTATGGGTTATGATGCCACAGCACTCCTCCAAGGGTGACAAAGTGAGACTCTGTCTCAAAAAAAAAAAAAAAAAAAAACAACAACAACAAAAAAACTCTTATATCTTATGAATTCAACAGATACATACATAAATGAGCCCGGGAGGATGACAGATCACTTATGCTTATGCTTATTTTACAGATAAGAAGACCAAGCTCTAGAAAGCTAAAAAGACTTTCCAGGAAGAACGAAAGTTAGTAACTGCAGGTGTAAGATTATTTCCAAGGCGATATGCAAGAATATTGCGGCTTGATAGATAATATAACATAAATTCTGGTATACTAAAGCTGGTTAATTTGTCATTTTATTAATGTAGTCTATTCTAACTAGCACAAAAATAACTGAGTTACAAGGAATAACTGACAAAACTTTAGCTTCTGCTCGTTCTAGTTGTCAGATTTGCATGTATTTAGTGTTCCATGTATTTTGTTCTAATTACTTGAGTTTAATCATAAGTGTATGTTAGATTTGGAATCTAATATATGAATTTCTAAAACAAACCCCGACTTTCCCCAGATGCAAATGGTTTACTTCAGGAATACTGACAGAAGCGGGAAGGGAAGAGGAAGAGAAAGGAGCTGGGATTTGGTCTGATTTGAACAGGGTTAGACTCACTGTGGGTCCTTTACACTCCCTTTTTTTATTGCAAGATGAGCATTTTCTGATCTTTTTAAATTTCTTTCAATACTTACTTTCAATCACTGCAAAGAAATTTATTAATTTATTAAATTTTGGTTTAGATTATTTCCATTTTTCTATATCATTAATAATGTAGCAAAGAATAATCTATGTAACTCTTTGCCTATATCTTTAATGTTTATCTTAGCAGAAATTCCTAGGAGTGGATTTACTAGGTACAAGGGTTAAAAAAATAATAATAAAGTTTTAGAGTCCAATCCTTCCTGGAAGTTTAGTCCCAATTAAAATACCGAAGAAGAGTGTATCTGTGTGTTTATTTCACCTTACCTCTCCAAAGAGTGAGCATCCTTATTACATTGAAGGATTTTTGAAAGGGAATAAACAGGTAATAACATAGGGGGTCTTTTCATCCCCAATACCCTCCTCCATTTTCCAAACTTTATATTTTGTTATTTCATTTTGCATTTAAATGGATTAAATGTCTCCTATAATCCTAGCACTCCACGAGGCTGAGGTGGGTGGATTGCTTGACCTCAAGAGTTTCAGCCTGAGCCAGAGTGGGACCCCTGTCTCTATTACAAATAAAAACCACTAGCCAGGTATTGTGGTGGGTGCCTGAGGCAAGAGAATCTCTTGAGCTCTAGAGACTGAGGTTGCTGTGAGCTAAGACGACGCCATGGCACTCTACCCAGGGTGACCAAATGAAACAACTCTGTCTGAACAAAAAATAATAATAGTAAGATGAAGTGTGACTTGCACATACATGTCTGTGATGAGCAACCATGTGACAGCCATCAGTGAAGGAAGTGATCTGTAAGATGGCAAGTTTCTTTTTTTTTTTTTTTAACATAGTTTTTCTTTCTTTTTTTTTTTTGCAGTTTCTGGCCAGGATTTGAACCCGCCACCTCCAGCATATGGGGCCGGCGCCCTACTCACTGAGCCACAGGCGCCGCCCCAAGATGGCAAGTTTCATAGGCTACCTGGATGTATTTGTAGGATTCAGTTTGGCAAAGAGCAGATGAGGGGGCAGGAGGCAGGATAAACATAGAGGCCCAGAGGCTCCAATGAGCATAATACCCTTTAGAAACAGTTCTACTGGTAAATACAGGTAGAGCAGATTTTATTCTAATATCGCCTTGGCCATTTTTCGCTCTTGTGTTACATAAAGTGGAACACGTATGTTGCATTGGATAGCAAACCTCCGACTTCATCAGGGTTCTCATGGACTGTTGTGCTATACCTGCTGATTTACAGAGAACTCAGCGCGCTCCCGCTTTCTTGCTTTGTTTCTCTGCATTGCTAATCTGCACACCGCTAGGCAGAATCCTCCTTAAGGTGTAGAATCTGAGCCGACAGCCTTCAATTTGGTGCTTCCAATAACATTTTTATGCTAAATATAAGTTTTTTTCTAAGTGAACAGAGGGAAGAAAAGTTTTTATAAGTCTGTTTTTGGAGTTCTGTTTTAATTAGCCGCCTCAAGTATAGAGTACCCCCAATCCATCTGTAAGCTAGTATTCAAATTTGACCACCTCATTATGTGCAAACAGTCAGATTAAAAAATGGAAAATACAAGGCAGCCATCTGGGTATCTGATATAACACCAAAAGTCAGAGTCCTTAAAACGCTTGGTGTTTACATACGGCTTCCTCTTACTTATTCATTCACTTCATACTTTTATAATTTATATCCAGAAAGGATGGGTGGCTTTGCATAATTTAGCCTTCAACAAGCCTCATTCTGTGAGCCACAATTACCTTTTTCTCATTTCTCCAAATGCATAGTGAAGGATGTAATGACCTTTAAGTGAAGGTGACCCCAAATGTTTGTAAATGAATACCTAACCTCTGCGGTGCCCATACAGTGGAATACTACTCAGCAACAAAAAGGAACAGACTATTGTTAGCACACAAGGTGAATGGGTTTGGGGGACGTCAAGCTTAGGGAAATAAGCCAGTCTCAAAAGTGTTCCACTGTATACAATGGAACTTGTACAAATGCACAAGTGTCCCACTGTGTTCCACTGCTGACTAAATGGCAGAACTGCAGAGATAAAGAACAGATTAGTGGCTACCAGACAACGGGGACAAGGGTGAGGCATTGGAGCAAGTCTGAAGGCAGGGTATGAAGGCAGATCTTTCCTGGTGATGAAACAGTTCTTTTTTTCTTTTTTTTTTCTTTTTTGCAGTTTTTGGCCAGGGCTGGGTTTGAACCCACCACGTCCGGCATATGGGGCCAGCGCCCTACTCCTTTGAGCCACAGGCACCCCACAGTTCTTTTTTTACCACATTATGGAGGTGGTTATATGAGTCTCTATGTGAAGTCAAATTACACAGAATTCCACACAGGCGCATGCATGTGAAAACTGGTGAAAACTGAATTAGTAGCCTAATTCCAGTATCGTGCAAATGTCCTTTTTCTGGTTTTGACATTATACTACAGTCATATAAGATGCCACTACTGACAGAAACCAGCGAAGAGTTGACATTGCTCTTTGTACTATCATTGCTGGTTCCTATGCATCTATAATTATTTCAAAGTTGAATATTTTCTTTTGACTCTATCAAAAGGAAATAATCATTCTATTAGTGTAACATTGGTTTAACATTTAACAGCTGCCTTCCCCAAACTCTAATATTTATGGCAATACTTTGTGTTCACCACTGCATCATTAGGACCTGAAACACTAAGTAGGTGCTGGGCCATCTTTGTTGAAATAAGGACCAAGAATGATACAGAACGTGAGTAAGCATTCTGATAAGTCACAGCTGGGAATTTTAGTTGGGATGTGAAGATGAGATCATGGGGAAAGTCAGTTCGTAGCTAGAATGTTCATCACACAGATGTGTGGGACCACAAAGAGCGTAAATATGACTGCAAGACAGTCAGTTCACGTAGAACCGATCAAATGTGGTTGTTTGATTATTTCCATCTTGTCCAAAAGAACATTGTGACTTTCTTATTTGGCTTTGGTAAAATGCAATCTCCATCCAAGTTGTCTGCTCCTGGGGTATTTACCCAATAAAACACGTTAGAGCAAATACTGATGAGGGTGACATTCCAAGGGACTTGGAGGTTTGGTTTTCAGTGGCTTTCAAAGCTATTACTGCCCTCAGGGCCTAGATAAAATGTCAAAGAAACAAGAGATCATTGACACTCTGACATCTTCTTTTTCAGGCCCTCTTCTTTCTAGGGGAATCTACATTCTCTCAGCTGGAAATACTTCATTCCTTCATAGTGACATCTGGTTGTTGAATACCTCTACTGTGGCATGTTTTTCTCTCTTCTCTCTCTCTCTGTCACACACACACACACACACACACACACACTTCTCCCCAATTCTCCATCCGTCCTTTTTTCACATCTTCACTGAATCTCAATTCCTCAGTGTTCAGGAAAACCCATAGGAAGAATCTGACTACGTTATTAAAGTCATGAGCACCATCAATCTGTACAACAGTGCAGAGAAGGGATTTTTGCACAGAGGTGGTGGTGACCTAATCCAATTCAGGGTCCCCATTCCCCGATCAGAAGCTAGAACAGGAATCAGAATGGAAACAGGGCATCTCATTTTGAAAGTTTTCCGACCCTTAAGCCACAAATCAAATGAAAAGTGTAGGAGACATCTGGACATCCACAGTTTTGCAATGCTAATGTGTGTGTTCTGGAAGCAAGTACACAAAAAGATGAGATGGAATCTCAGCCTCTTTCACAAAATTAGTTCAGAACGACACAGGATAAGGCTAGCAGCAGAAACCAAATGCCAAATGGCTCTGGGAAATGTTCTAGAAAGTTTTAAGTCAAGCATGGCACAAAAATATTTCTCAAAGAAGATCTTATGTAAGAAAACTTGGTTTTACTGCATTGGTAGTTTAGTTTAGAGTAGCTACATAACAATGGCTATCATGTCCTACTGCTTTCTCAGAGGTAATTTTAACATCAGTAGTAGCGATCATTTTGTGATGTTTATTTGGTGTATGAGAATTATACAACATTTTTCTTTTCAGCTACTTAAAACATTGTTTCAGACAGGGGTAGAAGGAGGTCAAGGCTAACGTTAGCATAACAAAACTGTTGACTAATATGGGGAAAAATTAAAACAAATTTGCTAATTAGAATTTTTCAAAAATTGTTTTCTCGTAGAATAACAAATAGTTTTTTAGGTTGAACCTCTTCTTGGCAATTTTTCCTTTGAATGAAACAAGCATTACATTGAAAGTATTGCCATGTACTGACTCATTGTGTTAGTAAATTAAGGAGAAAAGACTAGGCCTTAGTTCTCTCTTTTATTCTCTGCTTTAGATTACATGCAAAACTCTTCACTTCAATTGGACACCATGTACCATTCAGGTAAATTAATGCACTTTCAAATATAAACCACCCTTTTGTTCTCCTTTAAATCATTTGGGAACTCAATATTTAAAATAAAGTTACTCACTTTAACCTATGTAATAACTATCCAGAAAAAAAATGAGTGTAAAATACAGAAAGAAAATGAAAATTCCAACATCTATTCTGCTGCCTTCCTGACAATCATTATCAACACCTCACAACAGTAAAACTACAGACTCCAACAGGTGAATGGCTTATGCTCTAAAATGTTATTTGCAAGTAGGTCATTCAGAGCATTGACACTTAGAATAGAAATCATGTTCTAGGTCACAGTTAGGACTGTCAGGTACTCAGTAAATGCCTAGTTAGTCCACCTAGGGCAGAATCGTGGGAATCATTTCACACGTAGGAAGAAGGGAAGAGGAAGGAGAGGGACTAGAAAAAGAAAAGTTTATTCCCATCTATGTGACAGCACATTTTTGAGAGAAAGTTCACTGTTGGCCTCCTCCGATCTCCCCCATGACATGCCTTGCCCATCTTTTGATGCCATCAGCTTTTGGTTTCCAAGCACTTGTGCCTTCGCTCTTCCCTGAGACCCACATTATGGAAAGCTAGACATGTCCGCCCTCAGGGCGCACATGCTCCATGGTAAAATATCATCTGCCATTGCAATACATTTAGTCGCCCTTATATCTCCCACATCTAGATAAATGCTTGGCATATATTGGGTGGTCCACATATATTTGTGGAGTGAATAAATGAGTAAAATATAGCTGGTATCAACTCGCTATGAAAGACAAAGTTCCAAGTTATCTAAATTATGGAACGTGGAAAACCTACATTTGCATTGGTTTGGAGTTCTTAGCTTTGTCGGAATGCATCCAACAAAGGATTATTCATTTTGTTCTCACAGCATTGGAGGGAGCTCTTATACAAAGCTATTCAATTACCCACATTTTATTTATTTATTTATTTTTTTTATTTTTTTTTTTTTTTGAGGCAGAGCCTCAAGCTGTCACCCTGGATAGAGTGCTGTGGCATCACAGCTCACAGCAACCTCCAATTCCAAGCAAGTCTCCTGCCTCCGCCTCCCAAGTTGGGACTACAGGCACCCGCCACAACACCCAGCCATTTTTTTGGTTGCAGCCATCATTGTTGTTTGGTGGGCCCAGGCTGGATTCGAACCCACCAGCTCAGGTGTACGTGGCTGGGCGCATTACCCACATTTTAAAGTGAGAGGCTTTCTCAAATTCTTTGGTTACAGTAACAACAGTAACACAAAGTAACAGCACATATAC